>JAIUZE010070239.1:0-117327 GCA_022085475.1 Heliosperma pusillum
TCGACACTCATAACACCCATAACCCTAACTACGACCCATGAACCCTAACCACCATCTACTATCCTATTTAATTGTTTAAAAAAATCTATTCATAATTGCAATAAAATAAAATTAATTCATGGAGAATTATAATCCATTTTTTTTATTAAATTTGATTTAAGATTAGATGTTTATAGGAGAATCAATTTGATTAAATTTGGGAAAAAATTGATTTGGATTAAGTTTAGAAAAAGAAAGGGAGATTGTGTTTTAGGAAAAGAATAGCATATGGAAAGTTTATGAAAAATGTATGTGAAAGAGTAAAATTCGTATGTGAAAAAGTAATTCCGTTTTTTCTTTTCCAAAAAGAAATAGAATTACGGATGTGGAACGTTCAAGTTCATCCCTAGGGTTAGATGTGAGCACCGCGCGTCCAGCCCTAGGCTTGGTTGTGATTGTATTACGTCCGACTGTACGGATGCTATTTGAATTAAATTGAATTGAATTAAATTCATTATAGAAATTGAACTAAACTAAAAATGAGTTAAGTCGAACTAAACTCAACTGTATATTTTAGGTACTAAAGTGAGCTGAATCCAGCTTAATTGAAGTGAATTGAAATTAAGTGCGGAGTATGTAAGGACATGTCTTAGTCATTGGTGGTTCCAGATTCTAGTTCGTATGAGTGTATGACCATTTTTGTTACTTTACTTAGATTATATGAAAGGTAAATTCAAATTACTAATTTTATGTCGTATTGAATTCTGATTATAATTTCACAATGGGATATTATCACGTCGGTATATTCGAGTAATGTCAATCTCGGATCTACTTAAACTATAATGCAATCAAATGTCACTAAAAACGCAATCATTTTTAACCCTATGCTCATAATTAGTAAAACATCATCAATTGTAAAATTATCAACTTATAATATTGATTGTATAATTTCTTACTAAAATTACATAGAAACAAGGGAAGCAGATTACTCTAAGGACTTGGAGTTACCATATGAAGATTAACCATTATTAGGAGTTTAGGACTAGGAGTTAAATAGTGCATATATCTGATACTGATACTGATACTGATGGGTTCTGTAACGATTTTCAACAGATTTGAATTACAGAATTCCCAAGATCTCATGCATGTTAAGTATTAAGATTAAACAAAAGGGTGATTAGCAAATTTACTTGGATGCGGAAGAATTCCAATAATATGCTAATAAAAAGAAGTATAATAAAACCCAAATCGCAGCTTCGTGAATAATAATATAATCCGTGAGACCGTCTCACAATAACGCCCCAAGTGTTGCGCCTCTACCGGTATCCACACAATATGAGTGTGTATGCTAGTACAAACTTTATGGGCAATTTCCTTCCCTCTTACTTCCCTTGAGATTTTCTGATCTCTAGAAAAACTCATAGTAAACATCTCCCTCTATATCTCTTTATATAGGGAGTTCAAGAGAATCCTAGACTATCTAGGATTGAGAAAGTATAATAAGAATAATAAATATTATTCTTATTCCTTTAATAATTAATCAATATTAATTAGAATATTGCCCAAAACTCATCTAGTGTGTGACCCTGTAGGACTGACTAATACTACCCGAGTCCCAACTCATTTAGGACTCAGACTATAAGCGGCTCCTAGCAGAACATTGTAGCCACATAGAATTAATCAGTTATACAATATTACGGACATATGGGCATACTAACTCCTTCAGATACAAGTTAGGATTAGATTTACGCAAATTGCAACTAGTATAAATACACAAATATTTACATGCAAAATACGTTCTCAAGTTTTATTACATAACAAAATACGTTTTCAAAATTATAAGCTACAAGATAGTTGTTCTAGCGGAGAACGACAATTTCCCATGGAAAGTAACTCCTTACGTTGTTATTTGTTGGTTATTAGCGGCTTGTGGAGGTCTCATGTTTGGTTATGACATAGGAATCTCGGGAGGAGTTACAGGGATAGACGATTTCTTGATTAAATTCTTTCCAAAAGTGTACGAAAGAAAGCAACATGTCCACCAGAACAATTATTGCAAATAAGATAACCAGTATTTGCAGCTTTTCACCTCGTCCTTGTATCTTTCAGCGCTTGTTTCCAGTTTCGTGGCATCAAAGCTCTGCTCGGTCAAAGGCAGGAAACGAACAATAATGGTAATGGTATCCTCATTGTGTTTCCTGGTGTGTTGCATAATGTGCACTTCCGCTATCAATCTATGGATGCTGATCATTGGTAGAGTTTTGATGGGGGTGGGTATTGGTTTCGGTAATGAGGCGGTACCTTTATTTTTGTCGGAGATAGCACCGGTCCAGCACAGAGTAGCAGTGAACATTCTCTTCCAACTCTTAGGCCCTGTTCTTTTGGCCTGAATCGGAGCTGAACAGAACTGAACTGAACTTATAGGAGCTGAACTGAACTTATAGGAGTTGAACTGAACTTATTGGAGCTGAACTGAACTGATACGAAAATTACTCGAAGAATAAGATTCGTTAACTTGCAGCGGAAACAGACTATGTAACAGTCGTGCAGACTGTTGCTTTTCGTTGAAACTGGAACAAGTAACAGTGATAAGAACTGTGATATGGAAACACACGAATGTAATAGTCTGGATGACTGTTGCAATGAACAGAAACACACGAACACACAAGAACACGAACAAAGGATATTTGCTCAATCTAGACCTATAGATTGAACAATGGTGATTGATACTTCAAGACCTATTGAATATCAATCGAGCTAAAGTTTGAAAACGCGTCAAACTATAACCAGATTTTGGAACGAAAACGCGTCGAACCGAATAACACAATTGCAAGGCAAAAGTTGAGTTTTTCTTATTGTGATTGAATTCATAATACTGAATACAAGACCCTCTATTTATACTAACTATTAACCTACCTACCTGCCTTATTTTAATCTAAACAGAATTAGGAAATAAAGTAGACTCCTAAATAAACAAGGAAATAAAATACTACTATGAAAACTAATAATACCGGTTTTTAGGAAACCCTTTATTCAGCGTAATAATAATAATAATAATAATATCTTATTTGATTCCTACTAGCATCTGAATTTAAAATCCACGAGTCTTGTTGAACTTTGTAACAGTCCCTAAGACTGTTGCTTCGGTCCATCTCATCATTTTTGGATCATCCCCTCCCCCTTTGAAGAGAATTGACCTCAATTCTTTGTAACATCATTCCACCTGGATCAAAAACGAACAACACAAACAAGAAAGCGATTAAGATGTCGTTTCCAAACATCCATCTTGAAAACATACTCACGCCATCTTCATCTCCTATCTTCTTATTGTTCTTTACTCTTAACTTCAGAATGTCCCCATGCCATATCATCTTGTGCCTTCCTCGCCTACACCCCCTGTGCACATGTATAGAAACATTGTGACGTTTCATGTTGTCAACTAAGCACATCGAGCTAGTAGATGCTTTTACGGTTGCAGTATCCTTTGGTACCTGAAAATCAACCAAATAATAATCTCGACGCATCTGCAACGTGTTAGCACCGAATCTATTCTTGGTGGACTCAACAAATAATCCGAACCCATAGCTAAAATCGAATGAATAACACGGTTCTTGGATGTATCCATCAAACACTTCCTCATCTCCATGTTTATCAAACAAAGATGGGTGATTGAAATCCACATAAAGGCTGATGTCGAACGACCCAAACACCTCCTTCGTTTTCTCTTCTTCAAACTCGTCCTCTATTGCTAGCATAGTTAAACTTGGATTTCTCTTACGACCAGAATGCATAGCTCGGGCCGCTTGTGAAGACATGGGCTTTAGAACGACCTTCTTACCATTAGAATACAACGCATACTCATTACTCCGCCCCATATGTGTCACATCTCGATCATATTGCCAAGGACGTCCCAAAAGAATGTGACAAGCGTCCATAGGAACTACATCGCATAAGACTTCATCTTCATAGGATCCCATTGCAAAGCATACACGAACCTGCCTTGAAACTTGCACTTTCTTACCATCGTCTAACCAATGTAAATTATACGGCTTTGGATGAACCGTGGTTGGTAAAGCTAATTTCGATACCATCTCACTAGAGGCTGCGTTTGTACAACTCCCGCCATCAATGATCACACTACACCATCGGTCATTCACTTGGCACTTGGTTTGAAACAATTGGTCACGTTGCTCCATGTCAATCGGTACTGATTTGGCTTGCAATGAACGAATAACCAAGGTTGTATCATATATAGGAGCTTCATAAATTATGGTCTGCTCTTTCTCCTCTTCGGTCTCATTGAGGTTAAACAAACCTCCGAATGTTTCGTCTACCTCTTCAAGCAAGTCATCACGAACAGCCACCGCTTCCCTCAACGTGATATTTCTTTTATTTGGACATGTATTCTGATAATGTCCAAATCCCTGACACTTAAAGCACCGAACCTTCATGACACTTTGTTCTTTAGAATTTACACCGGGTTTGGAAGAACTAGGAGTTGCAATGTTTGTGCTTACGGGTTTAACGAACAAATCTGAAGACCCATTTGAATCACCAGTCCTTAAGGACTCGGATTTTCCCCAATAACTAGGTTTGCTTCCCTCATTCGAACCATATCTAGCCCTGCTTTGAGCTTCAACTTTCAAACATAGATTACATAGAGTATCAAAATCTGAATATAGCTGTAACTCCACGGCATTAGCTATGTTTCGGTTTAAACCTCTCAAGAATCTAGCCATCTTTTGCTCCTCATTCTCTTCTAATTCCCCCATTAAAGCTAACTTCTCAAACTCATCAATGTACTCACTAACATTCATTCTACCTTGCATTAAGTCTGAAATCTTACGATACAAGGTGAGCTTATATGTTGATGGTACATACCGTTTCCTTAGCTTTCTCTTCAAGGCTTCCCAAGAGGAGATCTTCTCTTTTCCAGCCCTAGCTCTTTGTGACTTTAAGTTTTCAAACCATAAAGATGCTCCTTTACTTAACCTCAAAATTGCATACTTACAGCGCTTGTTATCATCAACATCCTTGAAATCAAACATTCGATCAATCTTTCGTTCCCAATCCAAATATTCTTCAGGATCGGTTCCACCAACAAATTCTGGCAACTCTGTGAATTTGAATTCGTCTACTGGCCTTTGCTTAAGACCGGATCGTAGTCCTGTCGGCCTAGTACGTAAATAATCGCGTACTTCAGCGAGTAACGCCTCATCATCAAATTCCGTCATTGAATCAAAAGTTGTAATAGGACCGTCTCGATTTATGGAAATCAAGAGCCGAAGCTCTGATACCACTTATGATACGAAAATTACTCGAAGAATAAGATTCGTTAACTTGCAGCGGAAACAGACTATGTAACAGTCGTGCAGACTGTTGCTTTTCGTTGAAACTGGAACAAGTAACAGTGATAAGAACTGTGATATGGAAACACACGAATGTAACAGTCTGGATGACTGTTGCAATGAACAGAAAAACACACGAACACACAAGAACACGAACAAAGGATATTTGCTAAATCTAGACCTATAGATTGAACAATGGTGATTGATACTTCAAGACCTATTGAATATCAATCGAGCTAAAGTTTGAAAACGCGTCAAACTATAACCAGATTTTGGAACGAAAACGCGTCGAACCGAATAACACAATTGCAAGGCAAAAGTTGAGTTTTTCTTATTGTGATTGAATTCATAATACTGAATACAAGACCCTCTATTTATACTAACTATTAACCTACCTACCTGCCTTATTTTAATCTAAACAGAATTAGGAAATAAAGTAGACTCCTAAATAAACAAGAAAATAAAATACTACTATGAAAACTAATAATACCGGTTTTTAGGAAACCCTTTATTCAGCGTAATAATAATAATAATAATAATAATATCTTATTTGATTCCTACTAGCATCTGAATTTAAAATCCACGAGTCTTGTTGAACTTTGTAACAGTCCCTAAGACTGTTGCTTCGGTCCATCTCATCATTTTTGGATCACTTATGATACGAAAATTATTCAAAGAATAAGATTCGTTAACTTGCAGCGGAAACAGACTATGTCACAGTCGGACAGACTGTTGATTCTCGTTGAAACTGGAACAAGTAACAGTGACAAAAACTGTGATATGGAAACACACGGATGTAACAGTCTGGATGACTGTTGCAATGAACAGAAACACACGAACACACAAGAACACGAACAAAGGATATTTGCTCAATCTAGACCTATAGATTGAACAATGGTGATTGATACTCAAGACCTATTGAATATCAATCGAGTTAAAGTTTGAAACGCGTCAAACAAGAACTAGGTTTTGGAACGAAACACGTCGATCCGGATAGCACAATTGCAACAGCAATGTTCTGTCTTTTTCTTATTTATTCAAATCTTCTTTAAAATTGAATACAAGACCCTCTATTTATACTAGCTATTAACCTACCTAACTGCCTTATTTTAATCTAACTAGAATTAGGAAATAAACTAGACTCCTAAATAAACAAGGAAATAAAATATTACTATTACAATTAGGAAAACTAATAATACCGGTTTTAGGAAACCCTTTATTCAACCTAATAATAATATAATTATCTTATTTGATTCCTACTCCGAGTTGAATTAGGAAATAAGCGAGTCTTGTTGAACTTTGTAACAGTCCTTACGACTGTTGCTTCAGTCAACAGTGACCATCTCATTATTTTTGGATCATCCCCTCCCCCTTTGAAAGGAATTGTCCTCAATTCATGCAGTCGTAACCCTCCAGGATCAAATACCAACCTTACAAGTCCAGATGCAAAACTGATGACAATTATTAATAATAAGCTGGATTTCCATGTCCTTTTGTACCATCTTGACTTGCTTCCATCCTGCCATCCATCTTGAACAAGGTTATCAAAATCATCTCTCAGTGCTCTTAAACAACCGTAACATGTGTCACCTATAATCTTGTCAAACGAAAGTTGATATTGTTCCTTTTCTTCATAATTGACCTTATAAAAATTTGTAGATCGTGCAACTTCATAATCAAGAATATCACATATTCCATCTTCAAGATAATCGTCAAAAATAGGAGGCAAGGTTGGATCAAACTTAACATTGTCCTCGTAGATGCTTTCTAATAAGAATACTCCGTCTCCCATCATCTCTTCTTCTTCTCTCTCTCTCTATTTTTTTTTTTCGGATGAATAGTACACGTGAACAGTAACTTTTTTTTTTTTATGGAAAAACAGTACCACGTAATCAAAACCGATTAACCCTCAAACTACCTCGCTCGAGTTTAACCCTTGAACTCTAATCGCAATCAGATATTCAACTAAAAACTTGGCTTTGACACAATCAGGACCGTCTAGATTTAAGGAAATCAAGAGCCGAAGCTCTGATACCACTTATGATACGAAAATTACTCAAAGAATAAGATTCGTTAACTTGCAGCGGAAACAGACTATGTCACAGTCGGACAGACTGTTGATTCTCGTTGAAACTGGAACAAGTAACAGTGACAAAAACTGTGATATGGAAACACACGATTGTAACAGTCTGGATGACTGTTGCAATGAACAGAAACACACGAACACACAAGAACACGAACAAAGGATATTTGCTCAATCTAGACCTATAGATTGAACAATGGTGATTGATACTCAAGACCTATTGAATATCAATCGAGTTAAAGTTTGAAACGCGTCAAATAACAAGAACTAGTTTTGGAACGAAACACGTCGATCCGGATAGCACAATTGCAACAGCAATGTTCTGTCTTTTTCTTATTTATTCAAATCTTCTTTAAAATTGAATACAAGACCCTCTATTTATACTAGCTATTAACCTACCTAACTGCCTTATTTTAATCTAACTAGAATTAGGAAATAAACTAGACTCCTAAATAAACAAGGAAATAAAATATTACTATTACAATTAGGAAAACTAATAATACCGGTTTTAGGAAACCCTTTATTCAGCCTAATAATAATATAATTATCTTATTTGATTCCTACTCCAAGTTGAATTAGGAAATAAGCGAGTCTTGTTGAACTTTGTAACAGTCCTTACGACTGTTGCTTCAGTCAACAGTGACCATCTCATTATTTTTGGATCATCCCCTCCCCCTTTGAAAGGAATTGTCCTCAATTCATGCAGTCGTAACCCTCCAGGATCAAATACCAACCTTACAAGTCCAGATGCAAAACTGATGACAATTATTAATAATAAGCTGGATTTCCATGTCCTTTTGTACCATCTTGACTTGCTTCCATCCTGCCATCCATCTTGAACAAGGTTATCAAAATCATCTCTCAGTGCTCTTAAACAACCGTAACATGTGTCACCTATAATCTTGTCAAACGAAAGTTGATATTGTTCCTTTTCTTCATAATTGACCTTATAAAAATTTGTAGATCGTGCAACTTCATAATCAAGAATATCACATATTCCATCTTCAAGATAATCGTCAAAAATAGGAGGCAAGGTTGGATCAAACTTAACATTGTCCTCGTAGATGCTTTCTAATAAGAATACTCCGTCTCCCATCATCTCTTCTTCTTCTCTCTCTCTCTATTTTTTTTTTCGGATGAATAGTACACGTGAACAGTAACTTTTTTTTTTTTTGGAAAAACAGTACCACGTAATCAAAACCGATTAACCCTCAAACTACCTCGCTCGAGTTTAACCCTTGAACTCTAATCGCAATCAGATATTCAACTAAAAACTTGGCTTTGACACAATCAGGACCGTCTAGATTTAAGGAAATCAAGAGCCGGAGCTCTGATACCACTTATGATACGAAAATTACTCAAAGAATAAGATTCGTTAACTTGCAGCGGAAACAGACTATGTCACAGTCGGACAGACTGTTGATTCTCGTTGAAACTGGAACAAGTAACAGTGACAAAAACTGTGATATGGAAACACACGGATGTAACAGTCTGGATGACTGTTGCAATGAACAGAAACACACGAACACACAAGAACACGAACAAAGGATATTTGCTCAATCTAGACCTATAGATTGAACAATGGTGATTGATACTCAAGACCTATTGAATATCAATCGAGTTAAAGTTTGAAACGCGTCAAATAACAAGAACTAGTTTTGGAACGAAACACGTCGATCCGGATAGCACAATTGCAACAGCAATGTTCTGTCTTTTTCTTATTTATTCAAATCTTCTTTAAAATTGAATACAAGACCCTCTATTTATACTAGCTATTAACCTACCTAACTGCCTTATTTTAATCTAACTAGAATTAGGAAATAAACTAGACTCCTAAATAAACAAGGAAATAAAATATTACTATTACAATTAGGAAAACTAATAATACCGGTTTTAGGAAACCCTTTATTCAGCCTAATAATAATATAATTATCTTATTTGATTCCTACTCCGAGTTGAATTAGGAAATAAGCGAGTCTTGTTGAACTTTGTAACAGTCCTTACGACTGTTGCTTCAGTCAACAGTGACCATCTCATTATTTTTGGATCATCCCCTCCCCCTTTGAAAGGAATTGTCCTCAATTCATGCAGTCGTAACCCTCCAGGATCAAATACCAACCTTACAAGTCCAGATGCAAAACTGATGACAATTATTAATAATAAGCTGGATTTCCATGTCCTTTTGTACCATCTTGACTTGCTTCCATCCTGCCATCCATCTTGAACAAGGTTATCAAAATCATCTCTCAGTGCTCTTAAACAACCGTAACATGTGTCACCTATAATCTTGTCAAACGAAAGTTGATATTGTTCCTTTTCTTCATAATTGACCTTATAAAAATTTGTAGATCGTGCAACTTCATAATCAAGAATATCACATATTCCATCTTCAAGATAATCGTCAAAAATAGGAGGCAAGGTTGGATCAAACTTAACATTGTCCTCGTAGATGCTTTCTAATAAGAATACTCCGTCTCCCATCATCTCTTCTTCTTCTCTCTCTCTCTATTTTTTTTTTTCGGATGAATAGTACACGTGAACAGTAACTTTTTTTTTTTTTGGAAAAACAGTACCACGTAATCAAAACCGATTAACCCTCAAACTACCTCGCTCGAGTTTAACCCTTGAACTCTAATCGCAATCAGATATTCAACTAAAAACTTGGCTTTGACACAATCAGGACCGTCTAGATTTAAGGAAATCAAGAGCCGGAGCTCTGATACCACTTATGATACGAAAATTACTCAAAGAATAAGATTCGTTAACTTGCAGCGGAAACAGACTATGTCACAGTCGGACAGACTGTTGATTCTCGTTGAAACTGGAACAAGTAACAGTGACAAAAACTGTGATATGGAAACACACGATGTAACAGTCTGGATGACTGTTGCAATGAACAGAAACACACGAACACACAAGAACACGAACAAAGGATATTTGCTCAATCTAGACCTATAGATTGAACAATGGTGATTGATACTCAAGACCTATTGAATATCAATCGAGTTAAAGTTTGAAACGCGTCAAACAAGAACTAGGTTTGGAACGAAACACGTCGATCCGGATAGCACAATTGCAACAGCAATGTTCTGTCTTTTTCTTATTTATTCAAATCTTCTTTAAAATTGAATACAAGACCCTCTATTTATACTAGCTATTAACCTACCTAACTGCCTTATTTTAATCTAACTAGAATTAGGAAATAAACTAGACTCCTAAATAAACAAGGAAATAAAATATTACTATTACAATTAGGAAAACTAATACTACCGGTTTTAGGAAACCCTTTATTCAGCCTAATAATAATATAATTATCTTATTTGATTCCTACTCCGAGTTGAATTAGGAAATAAGCGAGTCTTGTTGAACTTTGTAACAGTCCTTACGACTGTTGCTTCAGTCAACAGTGACCATCTCATTATTTTTGGATCGATGGTATCAGAGCCAGGTAACAGTGATACGAAAATTACTCGAAGAATAAGATTCGTTAACTTGCAGCGGAAACAGACTATGTAACAGTCGTTCAGACTGTTGCTTTTCGTTGAAACTGGAACAAGTAACAGTGATAAGAACTGTGATATGGAAACACACGAATGTAACAGTCTGGATGACTGTTGCAATGAACAGAAACACACGAACACGAACAAAGGATATTTGCTCAATCTAGACCTATAGATTGAACAATGGTGATTGATACTTCAAGACCTATTGAATATCAATCGAGCTAAAGTTTGAAAACGCGTCAAACTATAACCAGATTTTGGAACGAAAACGCGTCGAACCGAATAACACAATTGCAAGGCAAAAGTTGAGTTTTTCTTATTGTGATTGAATTCATAATACTGAATACAAGACCCTCTATTTATACTAACTATTAACCTACCTACCTGCCTTATTTTAATCTAAACAGAATTAGGAAATAAAGTAGACTCCTAAATAAACAAGGAAATAAAATATTACTATGAAAACTAATAATACCGGTTTTTAGGAAACCCTTTATTCAGCGTAATAATAATAATAATAATAATAATATCTTATTTGATTCCTACTAGCATCTGAATTTAAAATCCACGAGTCTTGTTGAACTTTGTAACAGTCCCTAAGACTGTTGCTTCGGTCCATCTCATCATTTTTGGATAATGAACTGAACTGAACTTATAGGAGCTGAACTGAACTTATAGGAGCTGAACTGAACTGAACTTATAGGAGCTGAACTGAACTGAACTTATAAGAGCTGAACTGAACTTATAGGAGCTGAACTGAACTGAACTAAACTTATAGGATCTGAACTTTTCTGAACTTAATTTTAATTAATTGAATAGAATTTATAGAATCTAAAATTTACTAAACTGAACTTTATTACATAAGGTAAGATAATAACATAATTCCAATTTATATACATTTGTTTGTTAAAATAAATTACTACGTTGACATCATCTTTATCTGTATCTTTATTTTTTGGAAAGGACTGTCATAAAAAAAAGTATACTCTAAAACATAAGGTAAGATAATAACATAATTCCGATTTATGTACATTGGTTTGTTCAAATAGATTACTACGTTTACATTACGATAAAAAAATAAATCACATATTACATCGTGTTCTAACCATCTATTTCCATATCATCATCTTCCTCATCACTTTCTTCTTTATCTTCACTATCACTCGTAACAACGAATTTATTCCCTCGCCAAATGTTTTTTACTATCTTGTTTCGTACCTTTAACATGGTTTTTTTTCCGCTTATCATCAAACATGCCCAAATCTACTGTTCCTTGAATATTCACGTCATGTTGTATAATAGGTATTCCAAGATTATGGATCCTTATAAAATTATGAAGTGTGAATGTATAAAACAATAATAGACATTTGATACTTTTGTGACATTCAGGGCATATTTTTTAACACCCACCTTTTTTTCAAATGACCAAATGACATTCTACTAATTAATGTCAAATGTTTTTATATCGGTTTTCATAAATAATCTATTCCGTATAACTTTTCTGAACTTCATTTGTAAGAATTGAATTTTTCTGAACTGAACTTATAAGAGCTGAACTGAACTGAACTGAACTTATAGGAGCTGAACTGAACTGAACTTATAGGAGCTGAACTGAACTTATAGGAGCTGAACTGAACTTATAGGAACTGAACTGAACTGAACTGAACTTATAGGAGCTGAACTGAACTTATAGGAGCTGAACTGAACTTAAAGGGGCTGAATTTAAGTCCAAAAGAACAGGGCCTTAGTGACGATAGGCATCCTCATCAGTAATCTTGTTAACTTTGCGACTCTAAATCTACACTCCATCGGATGGAGTGTGTCCCTTGGCTTGGCCGTGTAGGTGATATGACTATTAAGCTAAACAATGAACATGAAAAATCTTACAAGGAGGAAAGGAATGTCGTGGCGTGACGATGATCACTGCCCTAAAGTTGAATTTGCCCCGCTCAGTACACACGGACTCTCAGCAACCAACCTCCAGGGATACACGACTTCCGAGTCTGAGGTGTATGACAAAGACTCAGATTGAGGACTACTTGCAAAACGTTGCCAAAGACCAGTTTAGGAAGGAATGGAAATGAGTTGTTATAGAGAGAGAAAGAAGAGAGAAGAGTTGTTGTGTGATTGATAGTGCAGTAGGCAAGACTTTATATAGGGGACATGAGAAGGATCCAGAAACTCATTAAAGGTGCCTAGAAAGTTGTCTTTAGAAGACTGTGAAATCAGTTTGAAAATAAGGCAATCAGTGTTGGTAGACTGTGTAATCAGTTTGAAAAAATTGGTCGTTGGCCCGCACCACAGGTGCCCGAGCGTGGCGTGGCGCGAGCGCATGTGTGGCAATGGAGTCCCTCCACTACTACACATCTACTAGTGTATCATACTTGGTCACTTATAAACCATAAAACAAAGGTTATTTTTTCCATGTGGGAAACAAAAACTACTTTTTGAAGCAATACTTCCAACAAGCCGTGGTTCAAGCCATACTCTTGTTTATTGGCTCCATAGTCATCCCAGAGACTCCCACTAGCCTCATTGAAAGGGACCGGGTGGACGAGGGTGAACAAGTGCTCAAGAAGATAAGGGGTGTGGAAGACGTGGGGGGTGAGCTGCAAGAAATCAAGGAGGCGTGTCTCAAGGGTAAGCTAGTGAAACACCCCTTCAAGGAGCTGAGAAAGAAGCAGAGCGTGCCTCCACTAGTAATCGGAATCATGATACAAGTATTTCAGCAAATGACCGGACTTAATGCAATTATGTTCTATGCTCCAATGTTGTTCCAAACCATGGGTTTTGAAAGCAACGGATCACTTCTGTCCGCGGTCATAATAGGACTCGTTAATGTGTTCAGTACTTTGGTCTCATTGTTTGGAGTCGACAAGTTCGGGAGGAGAGCCCTCTTTCTTCAAGCATGTGTTCAAATGTTCCTAAGCCAAGTCGTAATAGGAATTCTACTCATAATGAATCTGACAGACACCAGCACGCTAGCTAAGGGACCGGCAATTGTGGTGGTGCTACTAACTTTCACCTTTGTCATGTCCTTTGCATGGTTGTGGGGTCCTCTTGGATGGCTCATCCCCAGTGAAATATTCCCCGTTGAAACGAGAACCGCAGGGTTTGCCTTTTCAGTGAGTTCCAACATGTTGTTCACCTTCCTGATCGCACAAGCATTCCTTTCCATGCTTTGCTACATGCGAGCCTACATCTTCATCTTTTTCTCGGCATGGATTCTTGTTATGGCATTGTTTGTCGTCTTCCTCTTGCCCGAAACTAAAGGCATCCCAATCGATTCTGTCGCTGACCAAGTGTGGAAGAAGCATCCTGTTTGGAAGAGATTCATGGATGATGGTGATTCTCCTAAACTACAAGCTTGAGAAACTAATAATCCCTCCTATTTTTAGTGTTCTTCCCCTTTCAATATAATACCCCTCACATATATTAGATAAAGGGGAAGAACACTCAAAATCGGAGGGAGTACATCGAAATTGTTAAGCCAATAATTAGTTCAATTTATTTATTCTTTACTGTTTTATACTTGGTCTCTTTGTGTAGTAGTGTAGCACACAAATATTTATGCGTTTCAGATTTGAGTTATTATAATGTGTAATTCTTTATTCAATATTACTCTTCCCGTACTAATGTGTAATTCTTTATTTAATATTACTCTTGCCGTTCTAGTCAATTTTATGCATTGTCTTAAAGATAAGAAAATGAATGAGATGAAGAAGTAAACATTTTCGGAGCCATGATATAGATTTTAGTACTAATGTTTGTAGAGCCACGATGCAAAATTAAAATTAATCCCGGATGAAATAAAGCCAACATATAACCGGCATTGATTTATTTTCTTAGAAGGTCTCTTGTAAGTCGGTTTTATAATACAATAACCAAAGGTTATGTTCCAGTTGCATCATAACTGAATAAAAGAGCACTATATGTATAATGTTCACTACTCCGAAACTGTTGACATGGCTACTGCTTGCGGTAGCTTACAGGGATCATGCAACAGGTGGTCTCAAGACATGATCCTTCGAAATATCAAGCACCGAAGAGGGAATCCATTGCCACATTGGGTACCCGCCATACCCTGAAACAACCACCCCTTTGTGGCCTCCGCCTTGATGTATAGCTTGCTGCATCGGCATATACCCTGACTGTGCTAGTGTCGTGTCTTTGAGTTGTTGCTCGATCCTTTGTTTTCTTACTTGAAGATTTAGCTTTTCTTCCCTGAGTTCGTTCTTTTCTTCCTGATATTCACAACAATCCTAGAATGAGTGACTTTAAGTCTTTAACATAACCCAAATTCTCATCTGGGACGGTCTCATGATAATATTATTGTACGATTGACCCATATGAAGAAAATAGATAGTCGGACAAAACCTTCAGGTTTAGAGTATCATCTTGAAGCTTTTTCTTCCTTTGTTTCAGCTCTTGATGCTCGGACTGTAACTTATATACAGCACAAATTGCATCATGAAGGATAGAAGATTTATCGCTTTTTGCAGGGCTTCCGAGATTCAGAAATTTTCTCAGTTCTGAGAACCTAAACCAACCCAAAAAAGAAAAAACAACACACATTATAAATTACAGTGAAACCAAACAAGTTCAATCACTATCCAATATTTACTCGCTTTTTTGAAATGAGAAATCTCAGAACCTGCTTCGACTGTTTTTGGCATTTTACCTACCATATTGTATGAGCCATATGAAGTACTGTAGTTACGGCATTGCTAGGTTAAAAAAGATACATGCCTGTCATTCATTTTCTCTCTGCGCAATCTCTCTCGAGAAGCTTTGGATTCTGTCTGAAAACATGTCTTTTCCTGACCCCTGCACACAGCCTACTTCTTGTTAGTATTTGAATTTTATGATAAAAGACATACAGGATACATATAAGAACAAACAAAGACTCATTCTTTTAGCAAAATCTGCCTTCAATCTCGCACAATTCCATACAAATAATTCTCTGTATCATCATTCACACCTTGCTCTTTTCAGGCCTTTCTCAGCTGAACAATCTCCGTTCAGCGAAATATCAGTTGTTACATCGGCACTGCAAGCAAGCACCAAGAGGAAATTTTAGATAATGAGATATATGTAGCATTGTTCACAATCCACAGTGATTTTTGCTTTTATTTCCTTATGCATAAACTAATAAAAACAGAATCCCCTATGCACCCAATTCAGGTAGTGTTTTCAAAATGTAAGATATACAGACATACAGTCATGAACCCGATATCTTAGCGATAACGAGTACTGTCGTCTGTAGGCGGTACTCATGACCCGTGTTTGAAACCCGTCTGCATAAGTATTTACCATGAACTCCCTTTGAAGTTGAACCACTTTAAACTAATGGTCCACTAAGTTAACAAAAATTTGAAAATGAAAAGTTAACCAAGGACATTAGTGATACTTACATCACTAAGGGCCAGTGGCGGATCTAAAGGGGGTTAGCATGACCCTCGTCCCCACTAGACGATAAATTTCTAATTTTTTTTAGTTAAAATCTCAAAATATTTTCAATTATACCCTATGATGCTCTCCGCCCACCTAAATTCAAATCCTGGTTCCGCAATTGGTGAGGGGGTGCGAATGAAACACATATAAGCTCATAAATTTGATTAACCCATCATTCATAAACTTGAACTATTTTTGGTCAACCAAATCATATTCTAATACTATAAATCAAACATATAACTAAAAGTAATCAATAAATTATAAGAGTCAACAATAAATCAAGTACATACCTGGATAATGTGACATAGAAATCAGAGACATCAAAGTCATTGATATTGTTGTAATCATCAAGGACATTCCAACATGCATCCTCAAATGGGTTCATTCTAAATTTATTATTTTAAACTTGTTAATGCATAAACTCTCATGCACAAAGATAAGGGTAATCAACTACTCCTTACTTAACTATTGTACACAAAAGTCAAAGTTCATCAACATTTTATCCAATGATGGAAACATATTATAAGTATAAGAATATAATAGCGTAGAAGCAAAGGTGGGGTTAGCTAAGGTAAGACACATAGTGAAGCAATCAAGAATTTATGTCCTCTTCTTTTCCCATCTGGTCTCTTAAGACTGATATATCCGTTATCAGTATAAAACAAATTAAATACTATCTATACATGTGGATAAAATGAGAGTTCGTTCCTTTTTAGGTTGCTTTTTTAATCTCATCAATCTATTTAACCCGTTGTTCTGATGTTTAGGACGGATATGTCGGTCTAAGCAAGAATATATGTTCTCTTCATTTTACATCATAATCCACTATTCCAAAAATGGGAAGCAATGAAAGAAGTGTAAACAACAAGTGGCATTTTTCTTTCTTTATTTTGGTTGGTTAGATTATTTCAACCGTCACGGAATTTCCTTTTGAAAGCGAATGGATTCTTTTTGCTTGAACGACTACGACGTAGATGTGGAGCAATTATGGGGTGCCATTGGGTGATATCGAGTCTAGTTTGTCTCTATATACCACCCTCGCACCTCTAATATATTACCGAGTATTTATTAAAAAGGTATTCACGTAAAGTATACTCCGTATATATAAGAGAGTGGTAATAAAACTTGTACCACACTACCACATGATGATTCATTTTGGAGGTGGGAACTGGGAATATATCGTGAAATTATTCTATTAATGGAGTCTAGTGTATGGGTAAAGTCTGCATGTGAGAAAAGTAATTACATATTTTTATTAGAGACAAAAAATATCGTTTAACCATATTTTATGAGCGATTACTAGTATTTTTTTTATCGAAAACAAATAACCTCTTTCATTAACTAATGAATTTTTTCCCGACTTCGAGCTACAGACTCTAAATGTTTAGGAATAAGATTTTGCACAAATGAGACAGGTGGATAGAAAAATGGGGTGAAGAAAGTACAATCATTAAGGAGGGAATAACACGAGTTGTTTAAAAACAGAATGAAGGAAGTACAATCAATAAGGTGGGGATGAAGGTGCCAAAAGTGGTGACTATGGTACATTGACGCGTGAGCTCGGACAAGGAGGAGGAGGAGGAGGCGGAGGTGGGAAGCGACGAGTCAATGGCGGGGGAGATTTGTACCAATGAGGCGCATGGTTACTCATTGGCGGTGATGGAACATGAGATGGCCGTCTTCTTCCAACTCTCCGCCCTCTATGTCGCCTCGTTAGGTCAGCGGTCTGAAGTAGATCAATTGTGTAATGAGGCGGTCGAGGGTCTTCTAATGCATGTCCCATGGCAACATAACACATCACATATTGTGCTACTAGGAAAACAGCTAATATTAGCATACCTACTATTCTAGGCAACTTCATTATTGATGGAAGTACCAACATATGTGTAAGTTGTTCAACCATATATAGAAAAATAAAAATTGGAAGAACTTGGTATAAGCAGAAGATATTTGTTCAATCACAAGTGCAATTTATGCTCAATTTATTTTGGTACCTCTTAACTTCACATTGATTGTTGACAGTGCCCATGTCCCTAGGGTATTTAATTTTCTTGGGTTCAACAATACCATGCTGTCTTCCTTGGTTTGGGCTTATGGGATTAATCTCGCTCCGGGCTTACTCGGAGACTAACCCGGTTTGCAGCGGAGGATTCTAGAAGGGTTAGGAAAAAAGTCGGAATTTGACCGGACTGTTAATTTTCTTTAAGGTAAGCTAAATCAAGTTGTGAATTTAATCTAACAAAATTTTAAACTCAAATCGCGCGGAATTATTACAGCAACTATAACGGAGATACAAGTCTTAGAAGAAAAAGGCTAGAGGATTGGATACAATAACAAAAATACTTTCTCATAACTTGAAGAATATCTACGATAATGTTATAAGAGAATCAAATATGTCAAGAGAATTGAATATATGCAAAATTTTCCGAAAAGATACTGTCTGAACTCGTTGATACAATTACAAGATTACAACAACAAACCCAAGGGGATGATAACTCGAAAATGGCAAAACCCCCTCTTAACTTAATCTACACATAAATAAAAGGGGATCAAGATCTATCTCGATACACCTACAGATGAGGGGAAAAAAAACTAGAATCAAATCAGCAAAAGAAACATGTACTACTCGTTCGTACATCTCGGTCTTCAAGTCCTCGCAAAAAGGATTTCATACCGAGCTGTTCTGATGCGTAAGCCATAAAAGCAGCCAAAACAATGCCTCCTACTACCATTAAACCTAGCCTGTATAGACGAGGGGAAGCGTTGTGTTAATAGCTTAATATTGGAGATTTATCTGATATTCTGATAATAGCAGGAGAATAACTTGGCCAAGTTCCAACTGGAAAAATCATGCAAAAGGTTAAGTGGCTCATACTGACGGTTTAATTGTGTCGGGTTCAGGTCAGGTCATTTCCAGGTTTACCATATTTTGGGCCGGGTTCAGGTCAGATCATTTCCAGGTTTACCATATTTAGGGATAACAGTCACTTTCCAGCAATAAACACTCGGTCAGGTCATAGAAGGTCGGGTCAATTCAGATTTGGGTCAAGTTTGGGTCCTCAGTTCGGTTGTCGGATCGGGTACGGGTCGTCTTACATTCGCCGGGTATAATATACGACTCCTCACTCTCACAAGGGAACACTTGCTGGGGACGACATGAGGAGCTTGGAAAGTGAGTACCTTAGAAAACATAACCTAGAGGCTTCCTCAAAAAAGTTTGAACGAGTTAGACGCCGATTAAGTACAAAGGTACAAAAAGTGGCCTGCTAAGATTTCTACTAACTAAAATCTAACCTAGTTCTGCCCAAACTTTGCGCATGAAAGGACTGACTACTGAAAGCAAAGATATAACCTGCAGTATAGGAACAGATGGACAAAGGCGTCTAAAATATTAACTATAACAGCTTTAAGGACATAGTCAATAGAGGAGGTCACTGCAAACAATCAACCACTGGGATTTCGACAAGAACAGAACTGGTCTATCCCAAACCAAATCTGCCCCTAAAATGCACTTCCAAAATAAGTGTGACTCAACAAGCTATGCTAATCAAATTGCTACCAGAAACTTCACTAATGCCTCACGGATTTCTTTAAATGGTGGGGTAAGCCTAAAGGAGAATAAATGTACCTAATTTTATCCCCGTGTTCAGCTATGGTATTAAGACTCGGTTAGAAAATCCGACATAGGTGCATATCTAATGTTGGATTCGTCTACTTTTATCAAAATATTCTCGTGTTTTTAGTCAAAATGAATGTCCCAAGTGTCATACTCATGCCAGAGTGTTCCGTGTTGATTCTGTTGGATATCAGTAAGTGAGGTATGAGTCAAAAGTAACATAGGTTTTTGAAACAAAAACACGGAAGCTGTTTGTACACGAGCGCATGACTACGGATAATAGAGTAACTCGGAGTATTAAAAAAGTGGACAATATGGGGCGCATCTATGTATGGAACAAAAGTGGAGAATAGAGTAATTCGGATATTAACAAAAGAAGAAATTTAGTGAGCCATTTTGCTATTTCAACATAGACCAGGACCCAGAATAATGAATGTTTGGCTCCATTGCAAAACGAATTAGGAACCTGTTTGGTTTAACTTTAAAGAACCTGTTTATATTTTTTGAAAATGAGTTTTTTCATAAGCTATTTCTTGAAAAACATTTGTAGATGTTTGGCCATCCTTTTGCGAAACTGTTTTCGGAAAAGAGCTTTTTTACTTAATGAATGAAAAAACGAAAATAAATCATTGTTAGAAGTATATCAAGATGGGTCTCTATTTGTAGAGAATGTAAATATATGGATGAATAAGTTTTTATTTTATTTTATTGAAATGTTTACAACATACAAATTTGTCATTTATGTATTAAACATCTTAAAAGTAGAAGCAAAAACTAGAAGTACCAAACGGATGGTTCTACTTTTGAGTGCTTAAAAATAAGTTTGGCTTTTTAAAAGGGTTATTTACCGGGAACAATCCAAACTATTGCTCACATGTTCATATTAATCCGAACTACATTTTAACTCAAAATACTCGTAAACATAGGTATCCTCTTCTCAAAATAGACTAAGTAACCGGATACTTGCTAAACAGGTAAATGGTAATTGCTTTTTTTTTTCTGCTAAACATGAACCATATAGTATGGAATTGTGGGAATGGAATATCGATATAGAGGGCGAAATTTCAATTGTAAACTTCAACCCTGGATCTTGGATCCTGATATGTACTTTTTTAGGGTCTGATTCACTTATGCTTACCTTTCCTTATCATTATGTTTGTTATGGTTAAAAAAATAGAACATTGAAAATGAAGAAAGAAAAAAAAAGGGTGTTGATTTTCGCAGTACACATTTTACTCGTCTTAGTACATATTTGACGATTATACCCTTCATATTTCCCCTTTCATTTCCCTCTCTAACTTCACTCTAATATTTTCTCTATAATTTCACATACACATTCACCCTTAATTTCATCACATCTTTCCGGCTCATGGCCTCGTCGTTGAGGGATGGCTTTTCCGGCAGACCGTCGACGGTGGATTGCAGCGGGCGTGGTTGTTTGTGGAGTTGTGGTAGAGCGTGCCAGCATGTTATGTGGTACCGTGGTGCAGCGGTCGCCGGCAGGGTAGATTTTACCGGCCGTCCAGACCGTCGGCGTGCGGGATGGATGGTGTATAGGGTAGGTTGAGGGTGGGTGAGTCAGGGTGGTGCGTGGTATGTGTTGTGCGTGAATACTACTTGTAGAAGGTAGTACAATGTACTATGTTGGATTTCCTTTTTTTATTCAATACTATAATGCAGTTAATCAACTAATACCCACAAATTATCCCAAGCCAATTACTCCGTCACTAATGTCAACACAAACCCTAATTTAATTAAAATAAGATGCAAAACTATAACAAAGAATCAATTTGATTCGTAACAATTGATTATCGAGTTAAATACAACTTTTATGACGGATTAATCATTCATGTGAAAAACTTTAGGGAAGTTGAATGGGGTTAAGGATTTAACTATAGAGAGAAGGTATAGAGATTGTAGGTTTGGAATTTTTAGTGAAGGGTAGTGAATGGAAAGTTAAGTGCAAAATGTACTCAAATGAGTAAAATACGTACTGCGAAAATAAACTTCGAAAAAAAAATGGAGGAATTAAAAGACAATGAAAATGAAAAAGGAAGAAGAAAAGATCTGGGAAGTTATAATAGATCTACAAAGAAAAATAACAAAAAATGGGGCACACAGCACTGTCACCTGTAAGCTTACCAGTTGTATAAGGTAAAAATTAGGTCGAGTTCAGTGTAGGATAAATGAGACGATAAACAGATTTTTTTTAAGTTAAACTTTAGTATGGATTAATATGAGAATGGGAAGCATAGTTTGGGTTATTCCCATAAAATAGCTTTTTTTAAAAATAGTTTCTAACTTGGGAAATGTGTGTTTGGCCAAGTATAAGCTTTTAGCAACCAAAAACATTTCTAAAAACTAGGCCAAACACACAATAGATTAAATTGCTAGTGAGGAAGATAAAACCAAGAAATGAAAAACAAACAAGCAATTTGCACATAAATTAATTGATTACCTCACAAACAAAGCACTAATCCCCAGAAGAAAAGGCAACGCTGGAACTGCAATGGCTAAGAGAACCAGTTCAAATCCATAATGCAGCATTGCAGCATCATGAGAAGATGCCAGCCACTGATGACCTGAATAACAAAAATGACCCAGCCACACAATAAGTATATAGTTATAACAGCTACGAAACTCAAATTTGGTTGGTTATTACTTAGAAGTACCCGGATCCGTGTCCAGTGCACTCAGCTTTTTTACAAAATGTTCTCATACTTTTGGTTTAACATGAAGTATCCAGATGTCAGGGCCATGTAGGAATGTGGAGTGCCAAATACGGGTACACAAATAATTCGATAAGTTGGAGTAACATAATACGTTTAAGGTAACGAACCTTTCCCAGTATAATTATCTAATGATTCAGGATCTGAAGAATAAAGCCCTGCTTGACAGCTTCTGATGTTTCCCCACCGATAAATTAAACGTAGATATCCGCCAAACAGAAGAAAGAAGATGGTAAAAGTCCACTCATACATTAGTAAAAACCCAGTCCATGGAAGCACTTGGCGGGGAACAATAAGAATTCCAAGGAGTAGGGACATAACAAAGGCTAGAAGGCAGACAGCTATAGACATTCCTCCTAAGAACCAAGGCACCTTGGATAGCAATCCATTGTATAACTGTAACAAGTTTAGCACCAAGATGTAAGACACGACTTACAACTCTATACCCAACATAAAATAAACATGAACATTTATGTTGAGTCAGTTAGTCTCCTAAGAGACAATATATGAAGATGATGTGCACCAGCCCGTTAAACCGTATGACCATTGTGATCAACCCATCTACCCATTAACGCACAAAAGGACTATAATTTTATCACAACATTGTCTCATTATAAACTTATTACGAGAATGCCTCGTAGAAAAATTTGTGTTGTTTGATAAAGTGCTTAAACACAAAAAATACACTCCCCAATTATCTGAACTCAATTCAACATTTATATCAGCTAGAAAGTGAAGCAGACCTGTTGGCTGGAGTTAATGGCTGATGAAGGAGAGCCAGAAGGATAGGGATGTACAATTCCCGTTCTAAATCTGTAAGCAAGATGTCTCATACGATCACACAATGAGGTCCCCCCTAAAAGTGAGGAAGCCTAAAACAAAACATGTGTATTTTAAGAATTAAAATCCATAATGAGGCAGATTTACTGTTCTAAAAAGTAAGATAGCTTCACTAAGTTGCACCTGAAGAAAAAAGCGGTAAAAAATGAACATAAGGCCAAGGATGGGAATCATAAAAAGACTTTTGACCCAAAGATCATCTCCAGGGTTTCTTCCACCACCAGTCCCAGGAAGAGATTCATCAACCTTCAGTCTAATGTCCTGCAACAACAGCATCAGGCGATCAATAAAATCCAAACAATTATCTCCTAACAAGTTGTGGGCAAAGGAAATGCGAAAGACTAATAGATGGTTAGTGATGATGGACACGGAAAAAAGAATTTGATACGTATTAGGCTTTAGGACATCGAGACAATGATACTTTAACAAAGTCCGGTATCAGATTGAATAAAAGAAAATGTACATCCATAATACAGAAGAGAAAAGGTTATTGCATACCTGCCAGAGATCAACAGGTTTCACAAGCCATGCTGTCCACCAATCCCATGGTTTAAGGGGGCCTAGTGTGTAATGGATGACACGAAGTTCCTTCTCATCCACCATCCACTGCATAGAAATACATTTATAATTTCTAGAAATTTGTTATTATAAATAAAGTGCAAAACGATGGCATAGTTGCGTAATTAGTTAGTGTAACTCTCACATTCAATAAAAGCAATGATTTTAATTTCTTTTTGATAGAGAAACCTTAACTGAATATACTATTAGTAGGTTGTCTTGATTCCTAGAATTCATTTTTTTTTTAATATTTCGTTCTATCATGTACATGTATTTGGTTTGAAATTGGAATGTTCATGCTTGTTCCCTAGAGCAGAGACAGAATGGGTACGACTGGCATTTTACTCGGAAGCAGTTTCCCGAGGGCCAAATCAGAAAGCCGGACCTAGTTTTCTAGATGGAGCTTAGGACAGGTAGTCCGGTCGGAGTAGATAGGGTGGGGGAACCAAAGTTAGATGCTGGCGGGGACAAAAATTCTTTTAAGGCAAGGAGCGGCCTGATTAGATATTTCTTTATACTTTGATCCAGGCAAGGTAATTTTTGTTTACCCCCGCGTTCATTTTGGTTGTGTGTCCCATTTGCTACAGTATCAAATTCCAAGCTGGGTCGAGGTAACATAGTTCGACTCCTTATGGCAAAATGAAAATAATCAGCAGTCAAAAGCACTAAAGTGGAAATCTTTTCAATGAAAAATACCTTGTTTGCGAGCATGTATAGACCAACATCAGCATTGTAGAGAGTAGAGAGGCGCTGCATTGATGGAGCTGGTTTAGACTTGAGCTCTTCAGGTGACAGATTAGGCTCAAATAAATGTGCATTGGCAAATCCAACATAATATGAATTCAGAAACCCCTGATCTCCTGAAATGATAAAGTAACAGCAAGTGTAAGAATAATAAACCAACACAAACAACTAAGACATCAAACTGTAAAGTGTGCATCATAGTATTAAGCCTATAATGTTAAATTTGAATGTGAGGGAAATCTAACCAAATTTGAATGTTAAGTTTGCATCATAGTATTAAGCTGAATTCACACAGTTGTTTTTGGGCCAAAGTTTCGGGAAATGGAAAAGGCATGAGAAGATAGGCGTCCACACTCACATGGGAGTGCTTGTGGCTAATTTCTTACCAAAGTCGGAACACAAGGTAAATTTATTTGAACGTCTCAAAAAGAAAAATATCGTGAACACGAATGAAAAGATTGTCTTTTTTTTTTAAGTAAACCCAAGCACATGCTGTATGTGTTCAGTTAGCCAACCATACAGATTATTTACTAGTATCTAGTAAAAGGAACAGACACCTCATGATTACAAAGGAAAAGTCACCATCTTGTATCGAAGTACCGAAATCCAGTTTACTCATATTTTGTACATACATAATGTTATGTGGATAAAATCGAAGATGAGTAGCCTTTTAAGGTCAAAAAGCACAATATAGCTGGAAACACAGCACCTTATTAAAAAACAGTGGAGAACTAGAATGTAATGTCAAAACACGAGTCCATAGACAATCACATTTTTATGACATTTTGCATGAAAGATAACAACATGAAGTGCATACCTCCAGTATAAGAAGGTAGAGTAGTGATTTTCTTCATCATGTCACTAAAAAGCACTTCAGATGGCTCAACAACCAGAACACCAGAATTTAGCCTTTCGGAATGCTTCAGATTGGCACAAAATTTCCCACATTTAAACAGATCATCAATGTTCTGGATTACAATTGTATCGGCATCAAGGTACACAACTGCACGGAAACACAAGGTTGTGTATCAACAGACAAAAAATGAAAGAAGGTTATGATAAATCAAACGTGGCAACAAAAGTTATTAGACCCAAGTGATTGAGTTACTCTTTTTGTAGTTGGTCATGTTGAATATTTTCAGCTTAGTGTAAACACCCCAAAACCTCGTTGGACGAACACGATTTGGATTCTCCAACAAAGAAATCATCTCCACTATCCAACCATCAGCCTATCAAAATCAACAATCAATACCCACAACAATTAGGTTTCTTTCAACATATGCAATGGTTCATCAAACTACATGGTAATTTATACTACAAATTCAAGGCCACAACAAAGTGTATATATAGTGCATAATATACTTCCATTAATCCGAATAAATTGTTCCTAGTTGACTTGCCTTCCTTCCTAATTCACTTGTCTGGTTAACCTATGTCAGCTTTGGGGAAACTAACTGTATCCAACACGGTATCATGTTCGACACTTGCAGCCGAGTCCGAGTAACATAGCTAAGCACCCACGTTCATAACCAGGATATAAGCAACGGTTAAGAACTAAAACATACATTAATTAACAATCATAGATAACAAAGTTATACTAAAAACATGCATAAAAATATAAGTAAAACAGAAGATAAACCTCAAGAAGAGACTTTGCATAATCAGAAACACCATCAGAAACCAAAACAACCATATCTTTATGAGAATTAGTGTCTTTAATTGACTTCCCCAAAACTCTAACACCCAAAACAAATTCATCTCCATACAATAATGTCACATATGCTTCTTTACTTAATTGGATTCTTCTACAATCTACCCTTTTCAAAATTAAACATTGTAACAATAAAACATACAAAATTAAGACAAACCCATTACTCAAAATCCTGAATTTCACCATAATTCGAATGAAATTAATAAAAAAAAAAATAGGATTTTTGGAGTGAGATATCTGGGTTTTTTGGTAATTAAACAAGGGGGAAGGAAATTGGTAGAAAATTAAGAGTTTAAGAGTTGGATTTGCGTAGGATTTTGAAGAGAAATCGTGGATTGATGTGATCTGAACTCCACAAGTAGTTGGATTTTTATTTCCTAAGGTGATTATAAGTAAAGTCTGGAGTTATGTCTCGTTTGAGTCGTGAAATCAAAAATGGTGTACTTTGATTGACACTTTGAAGATTTGGATCTAGATGCTCTCCATTTGGGCCGCCATGTGATGTTTCCCTTTTCACTGATACTTTCGAGTACGGGTAGAGCTAGTAAATGGGTCAAACGGGTCGGGTTTGGGTTGGGGTCAGTTTAGGTCGAGTCATTTCGGGTTTGCTCAATCTTTTGGGTCGGTTCGGGTCGCTTTCGGGTTTGGGTCGCTTTGGGTTTGGGCCATTTCGGGTATGAGTCATTTTGGGTTGAGACATTTTAGATTCATATCCGATTTATTTAGGTCATTTTCAGGTCAAAATGATCAAGTTAGTTTTCGAGTCAAGCCCGCGTCGAGTCAAACTCGCACGAGCCGACTTTGACCAAGCTAAGCTTGAGCTGCACGTGGGCCGTCTCGTCTCATTATCACCCCTAATCACAATAAATTGGGTCATTTAGGATCATTTCAAATTGGGTCGTCTGTAGGTCGGTGGTTTCGGGTCGGGTTATTTTGGACCGGGTCTCTTTCAGGTCAGTCAAGGTTCGGGTCGGGTCTGGGTCAGGTCGGGCCAATTCGGGTTTCGGGTCATCCTCGGGTCACGTAATTACGGGTCACTTTCGGGTCTTAGGTCAGCCTTATCGGGTCGGGTTATTCGGGTTGGGTCAGTTTTGCCAGGTCTAAGTACGAGTGTATATTATTTTGATACAGATTCTCGTCTACGACGGGCAAGCGAGAGGGCAAGTGGAGATCTAAAATGGATCCCTACTTGCCCCTTGTGAGTAGTGGTGTTCACCGGTCCAAAACCGGGTTGGTCCGGTTAAACCCGCAGACCAAATAGCCACTTATCCCAAGATCGTAGATGATATAGGAGGGACATGAGTATATGTTCAAAATGCAACTTTAAGTCACTCTTAACATTTCAGATTCGTTCCCTTGACTTTAAAGCTCAATACCTCAGAAAACATTGATAATTTTGACGTGATTTCACTTGGAGATGAAAGTACATGATGTTAGCTTTCCAACAAGTGGTCACATGCTTTATTTGGATAAGTAACGAAGGAGATATGATCGTTTCAAGTTGAGCTGTCCAAGGTATACGCAGGTGACGCAATTGAACGAGATACCAACAACATGTATGCAAAGTGAAAGCTTGGTTTGAATAATTCTCAAGTTTACTTTCCTAAATAGAGTGTTGTTATTATTTTCCTAATTTGAATAAAGTAGTGTGATAATCTTATTTAATAATAAGGTAGTATTCACACTTTCCTAAATTCTATCTAGTTAGTTTAAGGTAAGTAGTAGTATAAATACCAAGCTATGTAATCATAATTATTCACACAATTTGAGAGTTTAATACAAGAAGTTCTTGTTTAATTCTTATTGCTTGCGAGCTTTAAGTTTGTTAGTTCGTTCTTGCGAGAGTGAATTAATCCATATTCTTCCTTGCGAGGTTGAGTATTATTCGTGGCTAGGTCGAATTCCTTGCGAGGGAGGAGAGTTAGAGCACGTCATATATGAATTATTCGAGTTGTCTTGCGAGATTACTTGTCTAATTCAAGTTTTAGTTGTTAATCTTGCGAGGTTCCACAACTAATCCATATCTTTTTATATTGTTTTTATTCCGCTGCATTATTATCTCTGAAAAAGTAAAATAAGTGGATTATTTTACATCAATTTGGTATCAGAGCTTCGGCTCTTGATTTCCTTAAATTAAGACGGTCCTTGAATATGTGATTTATCTACATTGTGTTTATAATCATGGTTTGGGGTTTAAAGAACCTTGATCGTGAAATAAAACGGTTAGAAAGAGAATATGAGGAAGCAAAGTTTTGGAAGAATATACACAAGGAGCTTGACGGAATTATAGCAAAGTATGAACGTCCAAGAGCAAAGAAAGATGAGACAAAGATTGAGTTATTTGAAGTCATTCACAAAAAAGAAAAAGTGAAGACAACAACTAAAAGTGGGAGTGTAGAGAACAAGGGAAGTTCATTAAGGCGTTGTTTCAAGTGCCAAAGCCATGGACACATAGCTAAAGAATGCCCACAAAAACGCGATCTAACGATCGATGAATTATGTAATCTCCTTCCAACCTTTGTGCTACCTGGCCCTAAAAGAGAAGAGGCGACAAGTGAAGATTAGGAAGAGGAGGTTCATGTGGATGATCCTTATAGTGTTGATGACCACCAAGAAGCAATGGTTCACAACGTACATCTTCAAGCTAGTCCGGTTGAAGAAGGTGAGATTATGTCTTCCGTTATTGTTCATGAAGAAGGGAAACATGTAGAAGATGTAGGGAAGATGATACCTGACCTTGTCCAAACGAACAGTACAGAAGACTGTTTAATTCCGAATGATGAAACAGAAAAGGAGGAAGCCGAAATTACCACCTATATTGTTGATCCACTAAGTGATGATGAAGATATAGAAGATGTAACTGAAGATAAAATATTTTCTTTTGCGGATGAATCTTACATAGAAGATACGACATTAGTTGATCCTCAGTTATCATCTATTTGTGATGAAGAATTTGAAGAAGTTTGTGATGAAGCTCACATGGAAGAGAATGATAATACAAGTTATGGAGATGCAAAACAATATGATCTTAGTATTATGCCAATCTTGAGTGAGGAAGTTGTGAACGATAATATTTGTTTGAATTCTCAAGTTAGTGCTCCTTATAAATCACCGCTTGACAAATCCATTGACGAGAAGTTATATGGTGGAAACTATCAATGCTGCTTCTTGAATTCAAATCTTATGGATGTTCATGATGATCTTGTTATACCAAGCAAGATTTGTTTAGATTTTGGAAAGCACAATGGAAAACATAAAGGAGAGTACAAAGGAAAGCAAAATAATGGAAGGCACGAGAAAGGAATACCAAAGAAAGGAGTCAAGCTTAAGTGTGTCGATGGTAGCAAATTTGGAAATTATATTGAAGATGACGAATTAAAGGAGATATTAGTGGTGTGCGTCAATAGCTTCAAGTTCTTATTCAAGATTGCTATTAAATTCTTAAGGATTGTTTTTGATCCGGGAGGTCGTAGGTCCAAGAATCGGGACGATTCTTTTTGAAGAAGGGGAGAATGATATAGGAGGGACATGAGTATATGTTCAAAATGCAACTTTAAGTCACTCTTAACATTTCAGATTCGTTCCCTTGACTTTAAAGCTCAATACCTCAGAAAACATTGATAATTTTGACGTGATTTCACTTGGAGATGAAAGGACATGATGTTAGCTTTCCAACAAGTGGTCACATGCTTTATTTGGATAAGTAACGAAGGAGATATGATCGTTTCAAGTTGAGATGTCCAAGGTATACGCAGGTGACGCAATTGAACGAGATACCAACAACATGTATGCAAAGTGAAAGCTTGGTTTGAATAATTCTCAAGTTTACTTTCCTAAATAGAGTGTTGTTATTATTTTCCTAATTTGAATAAAGTAGTGTGATAATCTTATTTAATAATAAGGTAGTATTCACACTTTCCTAAATTCTATCTAGTTAGTTTAAGGTAAGTAGTAGTATAAATACCAAGCTATGTAATCATAATTATTCACACAATTTGAGATTTTAATACAAGAAGTTCTTGTTTAATTCTTATTGCTTGCGAGCTTTAAGTTTGTTAGTTCGTTCTTGCGAGAGTGAATTAATCCATATTCTTCCTTGCGAGGTTGAGTATTATTCGTGGCTAGGTCGAATTCCTTGCGAGGGAGGAGAGTTAGAGCACGTCATATCTGAATTATTTGAGTTGTCTTGCGAGATTACTTGTCTAATTCAAGTTTTAGTTGTTAATCTTGCGAGGTTCCACAACTAATCCATATCTTTTTATATTGTTTTTATTCCGCTGCATTATTATCTCTGAAAAAGTAAAATAAGTGGATTATTTTACATCAGTAGACCAGACCGATTAAGAGGGGATCAGAGCAGACCGGAACCCATAAGGTCCGGTTTTTTCCAGGTTTGAACCGGACTATTCTACTTTAAAAGATAAAGTTGAATTTTTTTTAAGTGTGGACGGTCTGCACCGGAGACCGGTCACCATATTATTTTGGACCCGAAGACCGGAACATCCGGGTCAACCCGATTTGCCGGTAAGGACAACTTTTTGAACACCCCTACTTGTGAGAGTAGATCCGACCCATTTTCAATGAAGACGGATGTACGCCATTTTCAATGAAAAATTGTGCTCATAAAAAAGCAATTGGGAGGACAAGTGAAAAAATACTCAATTTTTTTTTTATTACTTTCCCCCATTTGTGATATCAATAAGTCTTGCTTGTGACGGGGCCACCCCGTCGCAAGGTTGCGACGGGTCAAATCCCCCTCACAAAGAGCAAGTGGCGAGGCAAGTGAGGGAGTCCATTTGCACCTCACTTGCCCCCCCCCCCCCCCCCCCCCCCCACCACTTGCTTTTTATGAGGGGAATTTGACCCGTCGTAAGCTTGCGACGGGTCGGAAGAACACAAATGAGAATTTGTGTTGTGATATACTATGACGAACTTAGACTAGATAAAATTGTCCACGGATAGCCTACCTAGGTAGCACGGACACTCCTCCTACTTAGCCGTCCCGTGTCGGACACCGTGTCGGACACACGGACACACGAACACCTATAAAGAAGGAATGAGAGGTTGAAAGATTAAAAGAGATTGATTAGAAGATGATTTTGGGTGAAAAATGAGATTAAATTATCGTTAAAAGTAAAATTTTACTCAATTATCTACATTTAATATCAAATACTAATAAAATACAAAATCGTACGTTATTTATAGTTATAAATATATATTTTATTAAATTTAAATGCCGTGTCCCGTGTCCTAAATTTCACGAGATGCCGTATCACGTGTCCGTGTCCGTGTCCGTGTCCGTTTTGATGCTACCTAGTAGCCCACTAATCCCGATACTTATAATTAGACCTGGCAAAAGCAACCCGACCCGATTGACCCGACCCGAATGACCCGACCCGTGACCCGAAATTGATCCGAACTACAACACCCGAATGTGACCCGAAACCCGATTAGACCCGACCCGACCCGAACATAACCCGATCTTTCTTGACCCGTAACTGACCCGACCCGAAAATAACCCGATCCAAAACAACTCAACCCGAAAATGACCCGATAAAACATAACTTTAATTGAACCGAAAAGACTTAAAATGGCCTTTTGTCTCTTATTCTTTGACCCGAAAATGACCCGACCCGAAATAACCCGACCTGGTTGACCCGAAACGGACCCGACAACTAACCCGAAACAAACCCGAAACCCGAAATAACCCGACCCGACCCGAATTAACCCGAAATCAACGAAAGACCCGAACTGACCCGACCCAAACTGGCCCGACCCGAACCCGACCCGGTTGACCCGTTTGCCAGGTCTACTTATAATTTACTATCTAAATACTTAGCTCAACAAGAGACTAGACTACAAGAGTCACTAAGTCCTGAGCCCCTTCCCTATAAATCTGAATTCAAAGTTAGACCACTATTGAAATATGTATCAAAAAAGTATTTCCAATGTTTAGGCTATATTTGACATGACCTTTCAGATATTTATTTTGACTAAAGTAGCTTTTTTTGACAAAATTTTAGGTAACTAATTATCTACATGCGTGTGTCAAATAGCTTTTGAGATTTAAGCACCTAATATTGTATCATATTACTTTTTGGGGTTTTCTATACGGCGACCCTCTATTTTTTCAAATTCTACGCGGTAATCCTACTTTTCAAATATCACATATGATAACCCTCAATTCTATTAATATGTATTACCGTGCCCCTTAACTATTTTTTCCGTCAAGTTGCCGTTAAGTATGTGACATGGCCAATTAAATTATGAGATTTTCTATAAGGTAACCTTATAGTTTATCGCAAATTCTTATTTCAGACGGACCATTTCCGTCTGAAAAATAAGACGGGATTATGTTGCCACTTTTTGATAAAATGTAATCACGGCTTATATCAAGTTGTTTTCAATAGTGATTACATCTAACTGTAAAGTGGTTACAAAATCCCGTCTTATTGCTTCAGACCAAAATGGTTCGTCTGAAGCAAGACCAACTGATAGTTTATTACATCTTACATGATAACCCTACTTTTTTCTGGAAACCACACATGCTTAAAATATAATTACTTAATCAATCTTTTTGTCACATGTTACTCAATTACACCCAAAACTAGTTTTAAACCCGTGAAGAAAATGCACAGGTCGTAATAACATACGCTATTATTAATATATGAGCATATAAATGAGGGTTATTAAATGTTTAATGCAGTACATGCCAACGTATTATCTCGACAATACAATGACCCACAATCCTAATATCCCGAAATTACAACTGGGCCGACATTATTCTCATTGCTCTAAAAGCTCACGCGACTTTAATATCAGTATGAAACTACTACTAACCCGACGCGATTATTTGTTATTTATTTCTATATATTATTCATCTTTATGTTATCTATACCTAGTAAGTTGATTTTTACAAAATGACAAATATGGTCCTTACACAAATTTTAGCATACGACGGTCTCATACCGTGAGACGGTCTATTTTTATAAGAACAGTATATCTTCATATTTTTTTTCAAGTTTATCAATATTATTTAGATAAATGTTGATTGTTGTCTCTTTTGACGGCTAATAATTAATGGTTAAATTCAAGAGGAAGAGCCAAATGAAAAAGGTTACAGGTTACCTCAGCATTATTTTTATGGTTCAAGTATATAGAGGAGGGTAGAGCTATAAATTATTGTTTAAAGATTTTTATTTCCTAATTTTTCTGTATTTTATAGGCATTTTTTTTGTAGAGGATCATATAAATATATGAAAATATATTTATGTTTTCAGCTTTCACAATCCATTATCAGATAATATCATCATCATCATATAATATAAATCATCATCTTATAATATAAAGTTTATTCATAATAATGAACATGAAAAACAGGAGAGAGAATAATAAAAGTAAGAAAGAGAGTAATTAATTGTATTTAGATCATGGGTGAGAAAAAAATTACTTTTACCTAAATTTGAGGAGTTAATAGGAGCAAACTAAATGCTTCCGCTTTTATAATGGACGATGATACGGCGCCACCGGGTGGCATGAAATCTCGGTACCACCGTAATCAAAGAATTAAAATAATCATAAATTATAAAAGCAGTTTAGATATTGACGAATTAGACGGAAGGGCACAAAGGTAAATATGTATGTCCACCACTAAGATTGCTCATCAATTTTAATCTGCACTAAGTGCATATCGAGATTCATCATCTGTATGTCCACCACTAAGATTGCTCATCTCATTTCACAAATTCTCATTTGTGACGGACACTATCCGTCGCAAGCTTAAGACGGATACCATATTATCTCAAAAAATACCCATTAAGGGTGAGTGGAGAAGCACATGGGGGGTGCCCACCTTGTCCCCTCTACCCATTTCCTCTAACAAAATACCCGTCGCAAGATCCGATCCGTCGCAAGCAAGACCTACTGATCTCATTTAGTTGTTTCTTTATGGTATGACCTTCAAATTAATCCTACTACGTATTAATTAGGATTCATGCAGATCGAGATTCATCATCTTCCAATTTTAGATATGGTAGGAAACTAGGAACTCTAGCCAGCTAATACTAACAAAAAAAAAAGTAGTCACTTCGTCTCGGTCAATTGTTATCATTTGGCTTTTGGACACTATTTATTAGTGGATCTTTAAAATAATTTGTATTACATAACATAAAATATAGGCAGATTTTGGTTGATTCGTCTTAACGAATACAATAAAAATATCAAAGTTTTATAAATTTTACGAATTCGTAATAAAAGATTTTAACGAAATAAAATGAACATTAACAAACGTGAAAAAGCAAGTGATAACAATTGACTGGGACAAAGTAAAATATTTCTACCCATTGAATTATTGAATTACAATTTAGATTGATCTCGCCAATCACCATTAATGTGCATCAAAATTCATGAAACCTATTTTCAATATTCATCTTGTGATTTTAAGTACAGTGGTGGCATGGTGGGGACGATGGGGGTGTATAGAAACAGGCTAACAGATGGAAGCAAAACTAAGTTGAACACTTAAACATCAAACAAGAAAGCAATATTACAATTATGCCCTTTATTAATAAGTTGACCCAATATAAATAAATATTAAAATTAGATTAAAATATATGGCAAATTTACAAAATTATTCTCGGTGGCGCCGAAATTGAGTGCCACCCGGTGGCGCCATTTCATTTTCCTTTTATATAAAGTAGATTTCTCAAGCATGTTTTTAATTAATATTTGTAACCATTTATATAAACTTAATACGAAGTAATTATTGTTTATTTTGTTACAACTTTACTAATTTCAATTTTAAAAAAATAAAAAAATATTGGTATTCTAATAATATGAGACTCAATATTTTTGGTGAAATATTTAAAATGCTTAATTTTTAAAAAAAAAAAAGATTTTACTTATAAATGTATAAAATGTAACTAGCCAGAATTTTCAAATTTTTTTTTGTGTGTATTAACAAATCTTAAATAAAAAATGTATTTTTTGTGTATTGCCCCAATTCAATTTTAATTTATATTTTTTGCTGTTAAAATAATGACTTTTTGGATTACTTTTTCTTTTTTATTAGTAACAAAAATATTATGATAAATATGAATATGAAGTAATGAAAAATATATATGAAATCAAATGCATCTTGCTTGGTTTTTTTGTATAGAAAGGAGATGAGGAGACAAGGTAATTAATTAGAAGAAAAGATAGTGGGGTCAATTTTGTTTTTTTTTTCCTTAAAATCAGGAGCCAATCAAAAGCCAAAAAATGTTTCTGCTTTAGTATTAAGTAGATATAAAGTAAATTGTCAAATCCACCCTCATTACCCTTCAAATAACCGAGCTCTAAAGGAAAATTCTAGTAAGAACTTTGTTCGATATCAAAAAATTTCTAAATAAAATTTCTAAATGTCAAAGTAAAGGTATTCCATACCGCGCATTGTTATAATCAATCCCAAATTTGAAACATAGGTTTGATTCAATATAAGAAAAACTTTTATTTTCGAAACCCCATTAAATCCCCCAAAACTAAAAATGTTATAGAAAAATTAAACAATTACTCAATTCAATTATTTGACAAATTGACGCAATAATGTATTGTACAATTGAAGAGTAGTGACTCATTTGTATACATAAGGCTTAAACTTAATAATGGTTTTATTTGTTAATTATTGAACCTGGTTTGTAGAATTACGGTAATGCTACCTTAAAGAGATGATGATACCAAGAATTGACAATTTTAGAGTTGATATTTTTGGAGTAATTGAGTGAAAAACGTACTAAGAATGATAAATTGAGAGACTAAGGGAGTATTTCTAATAGTGTTTCTTTTGGGGAAAAAAATAGAGTTACCTTGTAGGATTTAGAATAATAGATCGAGGGTTACCTTGTAGAAAAGCAAAGAATTCAATTTGCCACGTTACATATTTAACGGAAAAATTGTTGAGGGTCATGCTAATTCGTATTAATAGAGTTGAGGGTTACCATATGTGATCATTTAAAAGTAGGGTTACCAGGTAGAAGTTGAAAAAACATAGGGTTAGTGAAGAGTTAAGAACGATTAACACCTAAGAGGGGGATGGGTGAATTAGGTGTACTTTTAAACATTTCTACTTAACTTGGCTATTTGATAACACAAGCAAGAACAATTAAGTACGAGACTTGAGAAGCTTAATTGAATTTAAGTTCACAAGAAGTAACAGCAGGTCTGCGTCACAGTATGAAGGACTGTGACACAAACAAGACAGCGAGATATGCAATACGTCACAGTATGGAAGACTGTGACGCAGACATAATAACGAGATGAGCAGTAAGTAAATAATAAGCAGCGAAATGTGAAAGTAAATGAACAAACAAGACGATGTTTTTAAATTGGTTCATCTTCTACTCTGAAGCCTATATCCAATGTTACTTTATTGCTTGTTTAGCAATTTACTCAAACTTACTAAACCCCTTACAATGAAAATAACTCGCCAACCAACACTACAAGAATTCTTGTTTCAGGCGACTGTAATACGGCGACTGATACTAGTAGTCGCCAATTTGGCGACTGAAAATAGACTCGGGCGACTGAAATTAGTCGCCAAATTGGCGACTGAAACAATTCCCAAAATTAAAAAAAAAAGGCAGGCGACTGAAATCAGTCGCCAAATTGGCGACTGATAAGCCATTTGGCGACTGATTTCAGTCGCCAATTTGGCGACTACCATTTCAGTCGCCAAATTGGCTATTATCCCAGAAAAATCAGAACTCATCCGCACTCTACTTTACTCTTTTTTCTTCAAAAACCCGAAAAAACCCATTTTTTTACAAAATCGCCACCACCACTACTCCACTCCCTCAACCACCACTCCGACCACCACTCCGACACTAGCACCACCGGATCTTTGTGCTTTCCTACTTCTTGTGTTTCTTTGTTTGTTCTAATTGGTGAAGGTATATTTGTTCTAATTTCAATCCTTCAATTAATTTAGTTTGTTAGTTTAATTTGTGATTCCTACTTGTATTTAGTTGATTTTATATGTTTATATAAACATTTGTGATGATTATTGGTTTAGATGTTAAATGTTTGTTGTAATTTGAATCCTTAGATTAATTGGGGGTTTTTGATTAGTGGTAGTGTTGTTGATATTATTAGTGTTGTTAGTATTAATTTTGTTGGTATTGTTAATTTTGATTTGGGTTAGTGTTGTTAGTCATGGGGTTTTGATAATTTTCATGATTTGTGTTAGTGTTGGTAGTACAGGGGTTTTGGTTAGTGTTGTTTGATTAGTTTTAATATGTTCATAATATTAGTGTTATTAGTATTATTTTGTTAGTATTGATAATTTTGATTTGTGTTAGTGTTATTTCGTGTTAAGGTTTTGATAAATATGGTTGTTTGTGTTAGTGTTGTTAATATTTGGGGTTTACATTAGTGTAAGTATTTTTTGTACTTGTTGTGTTGATTAATGTTTAGATTAAAATGAAGAGATTGGAGCGTACATGGATGTACGAAGAAAGACTTGATAAGAAAAGACGTCCTACCGCTAGATTTATAAAGGGGGTTGCCGAGTTTATTGAATTTGCTAAACAACAAGACGAGTATGATTTAGTAGTAAAGAAACTTAGGTGTCCTTGTATTAAATGCAAAAACATGAAATATCTACATGACATTGAGGTTCAAGAACATCTTTATACAAACGAGTTTTGTCCAAACTACTACAATTGGATTTCTCATGGAGAATCTTATTTTTCACTTCCCGAACAATCTCAAATCCCACAAAATGAGAACCCATATAGAGATATGGTAGTTGATGCATTTGAGTCTAATATTTTCAATAATGATCATATACCAATGAGTGAAGAAGAACCACACCCACAAGCAAAAGCCTTTTTTGATATGTTAAAGGCGAGTGAAAAACCATTATATGAAGGGAGCAAAATGTCATTGTTAGAAGCCGCCTCTAGGATAGTAACTTTGAAATGTGAGTACAATTTGCCATTTACTTGTGTTGATGGCATTGCTTCTTTGATTGAGGATGTTATCCCCGGTAATAATGTCATGACCCGATCATTCTACAATACCAAAAAAGTAGTGAAAGGTCTACAACTTCCGCATTACAAGATTGATGCATGTCCCGATGGATGTATGCTCTTTTGGAAGGATGATGCTTTGCTTGACAAGTGTAGTAAATGTTAAAAGGCTAGATATAAGACAATTGAGGGAAGTATTGCCTTGAAGGGTAAAAAAGGAAAGAATGAAAAAAAGAGAGGTGAAAAGAGTAAGAAACCAATACCCAAAAATCCCGTAACTTACTTTCCTCTAGCTCCTAGACTTCAAAGAATGTTTGCTACCAAAAACATTGCCGAGCAAATGAGATGGCACAAGGAAAATCCTCGTACTCCGGGAAAGATGTGTCATCCGAGTGATGGAGAGGAATGTAAGCGGTTTGATATGTTTCACCCCGACTTTGCTGAGGAACCCCGTAATGTGCGACTTGGCCTTTGTACGGATGGTTTTTGTTGAGCTAGTTTGTTGATGATGACATGCCTAACTAATGTATGCTTCTTAGTTAAGTTTTCAGGAAATTTTGAGTCTCCAAGCAAGACTAATCTCCAAGCAAGAGTAGATGAAGAGATGAAATGCCCAAGAAGAATTGAGTTGTAAAGAGTCGTCTATTGTAAAGGTAGAAGAGTATGGTACTTACAAATGCAACAGTCTTGGCAACCGTTACCTCACATGTTCAGTGTAACAGTGAGGACGACTGTTGCACATGTCTGAAACTTTTCAAAGACTTTCTAAAACAAAATCTTCCTGCTGTTTTGAATAGTTACTTAACCTTCCTTGAAATGATTTTGAACGTTATTTGAAAATGATAAGAAGGAATCATTTGAAAGTGTTTTTCCTCATTTGCACAAACAAACTTTTTCTCAAAAAGAAAAGCAATGCTTGGCTTGTTCCCAAATGAGTTTGTCATCTTATGACTTTCACCCAAGGGTAAAATGTTTCCTGCATCTTGAGCAGCCCACTTCTCTGAGACATTTTGTCACTTGTGAAAGCTTTGTGCAGGACATTCACTTTGCCCACTTGCTTTAGAATGGACTTTCTCAAGGCCCTTCTTTAACCTTTTCAAATCACTTCTTCCTCTATATATAGAGAGCTCACCTCTCTCATTTCTTCAAGACTTTCCAGAGAAATCAAAACTCACTTCATTGCAAATTGTTTTCAAAGTTTTTAAGCTTTTAATCTTTGCAAAATTTCTTCAAAGTCTTCAAAAGTCTCAGACATGACAACTGTTGCGTTAAGTATTGTATTCTTCTATCTAGAATAGTTAGATCTTAATGAATTCGCCTTCGTTCTTTCCACAAGAACAAAATCAGGGAATTTGATCTTGTAACTTTCTTAGATGAAGAGTCGAGTTTGAGACGGAGTAGTCTTGAACTCATTTCGCAACCGGAGTAGGTTGTTGGTCCTTTTTATTGTAAGGGTCTTAGGTAGTCGGAGTAGATTACTTAATTGAATCAATAAGAAGAAGATTGGACGTAGGCCTTTCAAGTGGCTGAACTAATTCAAAACTCCTGTGTTGATTTCTTGTTTGTTTAATTTCCGCTGCACTTCTCTTTACTCGTTTGTTTCGCATTTCTGTCCAGTGCAACAGTCTCGAATACTGTTACTTTCGTGTTGTAGCCTTTACTTCATCTGCTAAAACGAACAAGTAACATTCAGACTCACTGTGACAGTCACTTTACAACAACTTTCTAATTTAGCATACACTCTTGATAACCTTGTTCATTCAGTGTATCCATTTGTTCTTCTCAACAACAATCAACTTTCTTTAAACAATAAAGATTAAGTTGAAATTTTTAAAGTGGTACCTAATTCACCCCCTCCCCCTCTTAGGTACTTTGAATCCAAACCCTTCAATTGGTATCAGAGCCTCGTGCTCTTGATCGAGGCTAATCGCCTTTGAGTTTGATTCTAGGCCTATGGATTCCTCAAAACACTCCAAGATCCCGGTCTTTACCGATGAGAATTTTGGATGGTGGAAACTCAAAATGGAACACTACATCAAAAGTATTGATTACCAACGTTGGAAAATCATCAAAGATGGACCACTCATTATTGAAGATAAGGACATGATGACGGGATATTCTACGGTCAAACTCGAAAGAGATTACAATGAAAATGATTTTAAATTGGCCGAGAAAAATTCCAAAGCCATGACTATTCTTCAACGATGTGTTGGTGAGGAGGAAGTGAGTCGTATATCCGGTTGTACGACGGCTAAACAAATATGGGACGTCCTTGAACTCGCACACGAGGGAACCATACAAGTTAAGAAACAATGTATAGACCTTCTCATATAAAAATATGAGATGTTCCATATGATGAAGGACGAGTCCATCAATAGTTTAGCCTCTCGCTTTTCTAGCATTATTAATGAGCTTAAAAGTCTAGGAAGAACTTTCGAGTCCGAGGACATCATTCGAAAAATTCTTCGTAGTCTTACCGCTAAGTGGCAACCAAAAGTCACCGCTATTGAAGAGGCTAGAGACCTAACCACATTAACCTTTCATGAACTAATGGGGTCCCTAATTGCACACGAGTTAAATCTCGATAATGCTCCTAGTGAGACCTCAAAGGGAAAAGGACTTGCTCTTAAATACACCTCTAGTGATGAGGAAGGAGAAGAGGAAGATGAATTTGCCATGTTCTCAAGAAACCTTGTTGGGATGGTCAATAGCCAAGGATTCAAAAATTTCAAGGTGAACCATGCTAGAAAACGATTTCCTAAGAGACGACCGAGTTCCGCTATGGGATGTTTCAAATGTGGTGACAAAGGTCACTTAATTAAAGAATGCCCAAAATGGAATGACATCAAATCTAAGGATAGAAAAGACACGGCTAAAAGAGAACTCAAGCATAAGGTCATGTCCGCCATTTGGGGCATGTCCGACTCCGAGGACGATGAACCCATCGAGGAGCAACTAGATGCTAAAATGTGTTTGACAAACAATCTCAAAAATAAAACACATAAACTTGATAGGAGTGAGTCTCTTAGGTGTCTTATGGCTCATCCGGATGAATCCGATTCCGAGTCCGACAATGAGGTAAAATATCTTAAGGCTAAGGTTAGAAGTTATTCCAAAGACAAGGTGTGTAAGTTACTTGATAAGTTGTTTGATAAGTGTCATAACCAAACCGAGAAACTTGATGTTATGCAAGATCAAATAGAGGAGATTGCTCAAGAAAACGTTCTTCTAAAACATGAATTGAATGATACAGACTCATCGACTGTTTCTTCTGAAGTTGAGACTGAATTTAAGAGATTAAGGAAATTAAACAAAAACCTGACTAATGAACTTGATTTCCTTAAATCCTCTAGCTTTAGCTCTACCCCCTATGATCTTGAAGAGATTAACACCTCCTTAGTCTTCCAAATTTCAAAAATCTCAAAGGAGCGTGATGATCTCATCAAGGATCTTGAGCTGTCTAAAACTGAAATAGTCGACCTTGAAGAAGAAGTTGAAAGTCTGAAAGTCACAGTCCCTTTGTCTGTTGCCTCTGACATTGAAAAGCAAAGCTACTCCCATGATCTTGTCAAAACTTTAACCACTGAGAATGATCGACTCAAGGTCGATCTCAATGCCTTCAAAAGGGAAATTAGAATTCTTCATGAGAAACTTGTTAACATACAACATGACAAAAACAAGAATTGCTCCTCCGACCCTAAAGTCGCTCAATTGAACTTTTGCATCTCCAACCTTAAGATTGACATTGAACAAAAAATCAACACCATCATTGACTTAAAATCTAAGTTTGTTGTGATGAAAAATGATCTGGACATTTCTAAGGAAAAGAACAAGTTGTTTTTGGCTAAAATTGAGAAACTTGGCAAGGATATTAATGAAGCTAAACACGTGTCTAAAAAATGGGGAGGAAGTCAAAATGTCTTGAATTTTCTCACTAGTCAATCCAAGAGGTGTGATAGAGTGGCTGGTCTGGGTTTTAAATGGAACAGTCAGTCGCACTGTTACATTCAGAAACCAGATCCTAGCAAAACTGACTTCCTAAGAAGGAAGTATGTTGGTCTTCCCGAATACATCATTTGCAACTATTGTGGAAAAACTGGTCATGTCTTTAATGCTTGCAAAAAGAGACATAATGACATTGAAAGAAACATTAAAGTTGTAAAGCAAATATGGATTCAGAAAGATCTCCTTAAACAAGTTGGTTGCAAGAAGGGACCCAAAATGATTTGGGTTCCTAAACTTAAAGTCTAATCTCTTGTAGGGCTTGGTGAGAGGCGGCCGCAATTGGTATTTGGATAGCGGATGTTCTCGTCACATGACGGGAGACAAAAGCCAATTTCTCTCACTTGAAGCTTATGATGGTGGCACGGTAACGTTTGGTGACAACAAGAAAGGTGAAGTAATAGGCATTGGGAAGGTTGGTAAGTCATCGTTACTTTGTGTCGACAATGTGCGGCTTGTCAAAGGTTTGAAGCATAATCTCCTTAGCATTTCTCAATTATGTGACCGAGGTAACTTGGTCGAATTTAGTGCTAGTCTTTGTCGAATCATTGATGCCACAACCCATGAGGTAATACTTGAAGGTAGACGAGTGAAAGACGTCTACCTAACTGATTTAAACACTTTATCCGGACATACTATGTCCAGGGGCGGAGCCAGAACTTTATATATGGGGTAGCAAAATTATTAACTTTGACTCCTTATGTCCCGACCCATTCATTTATTTGTCATTTTTATTCTTTGCGAAGAGTCTTTTAATCGAAGGCGAAACAAACGATTGATACGGAGGGAGTATATATTAAAAAAAATGAAAGTCGCGACAAATGTTAAGTGTACCATATAGATGCTCGGACTACAAATTTACGATCAATAATAAAATGAACGCTACATAATACCTTATAAATTTCACTTTATAATTTATTTGTTTATATTCATTTTATATTTCAACAATATTTTATATTCTAGAATTGTACGAGTTTTCAAAGAAGGTTTTAACATTGATACATTATGAATTTATGACTTTAATTGAAACACTTTTCATTTTATATTAGTTTTTGATAACAATTTTAATTCTTTCTTTGTATTTTTGTAAAAGAAACATTAACCATTAAAAATGTCATGATTATTAGGTTAGTAGTCTTATTACCTACAATAAACATAAGCCATTTGAAAATTTGCAAAAAAAAATACATAAATATTTAAAAGGGAAAAAAATCACTTATTCAAATAGTTATCTAAATGGGATCTTAGAGTAATTATTTTGGGGATGCTCACCCATTTAAAGAAGAATATAATAAGGGGTTGCATGGAAAAAAAATATAAAACGCAGCATGGTAATAATGGGAATCGAACCCCATCTTACTACTTGTAGGATGAACCTCTTACCGCTGAGACACAGCAAGTTTAATGCTTAATTATTGCAACTGGTTATTCTTATTCTGTATAAACCTTCAGTTCAGGGGTAGCAAAACTTCATCGTCTTAATTGAATTTTTTTTCTTTGGGGTAGCGGCTGCTACCCCTTACTACTTAGTAGCTCCGCCCCTGACTATGTCTTGTATGAGTGTAATGAAAAATGATCCTTGGTTGTGGCATAAACGATTTGGACATGTAAGTACTAAGACTCTCAATACTCTCAAGAGACTTGACTTGGTTGAAAGATTTCCTAACATAAAATTTGATCTTGATAAAATTTGTGATGAATGTGCTAAATGCAAACATGTTAGAAGTTCCTTCAAATCGAAAAAGGTTGTGAGCACCTCTCGTCCACTACAACTCTTGCACATTGATTTATGTGGACCCATGAGAACCCGTAGTAGAGGAGGGAGTCGCTATGTGTGTGTCATTGTTGATGATTATAGTAGATTTGTTTGGGCATAGTTCTTGAGTTCCAAAGATGAGGCATTTGATGAGTTTTTAATTTGGTTGAAAAAGATTCAAAACAAACTTGATTTAAAACTTGTTTCCATTCGAACCGATCATGGAACCGAATTTGAAAACTCATCATTTGGTGCTTATTGTGATGACAATGGTGTTGATCATAATTTCTCCGCCCCAAGAACTCCTCAACAAAATGGCGTTGTTGAACGCATGAATAGAACTCTTGAAGGCATGGCTAGAACCATGTTATTGTGTGGTAAGCTTCCTCGAAACTTTTGGGCCGAAGCGGTAAACACCGCTTGCTATATTCACAATCGAGTCATGGTAAGAAGTCTACTCAATAAAACACCATATGAATTACTACGTGGAAGAAAACCCAACATTTCATACTTTAGATGCTTTGGTAGCAAATGTTTTGTTCACAACAACGGTAAAAATAATTTGGGTAAATTCGATCCACGTAGTGATGAAGCGGTTTTTATTGGCTATTCTAATCATAGCAAGGCCTATAAAGTTTATAACAAGAGGACCATGTTGATTGAGGAAAGTGTACATGTCATTTTTGATGAATCTAGTCTCTTTGAGCAGGTACAAATTGATGAGGAAGATGATGAATTCGAGATTGGGCTTGTACGAGAAGACTTTGTGTTTAATCAAGAAGAAGCCTTGAACAATTCGAATATCATTGATCAGCAACAAACGGAGAGGCTTTTACCTGCTACAGACAGCATCAACTCAGGGGGAATCAACAGTAACTCTGCTACTGCTTCTCCCTCCCAGACAGTAACAGTCCCTCTGACTGTTGAACAGGAATAGTCTTCCAACTCTGATGGACCAGCATCTGACCAGGAAGTACCAGTCACTCAGACTGTTGCTGTTGAAAGGGAAAAAGCTCCCTTCGTGCCAAGGAAGTGGAAACATCAAAATTCACATCCTTTGTCAAATCTGACAAGTGACATCAGATCTGGAGTAAGAACAAGAGCCTCTCTCAACAACTTCTGCGCACACAACGCATTTCTCTCTCAAATTGAACCTGCCAATGTAACAGTCGCTCTGACTGTTGCTGACTGGGTAATTGCAATGCAAGAAGAACTCAATCAATTCAAGAGAAATGAGGTATGGCGCTTGGTCCCTAGGCCACCTAATCGTACCATCATTGGTACTAGGTGAGTCTTTCGCAACAAGCTTGATGATTCCGGAGAAATCGTAAGGAACAAGGCTAGACTAGTGGTGCAAGGTTACAACCAACAAGAGGGTATTGACTATGATGAAACCTATGCACCGGTAGCTAGACTTGAGGCCATACGATTACTTATTGCTTTTGCGGCTCACAAAGGCATTAAACTCTTCCAAATGGATGTTAAAACCGCTTTTCTAAATGGCTATTTAGAAGAGGATGTCTTTGTTGAGCAACCCCCGGGGTTTTTGGACAATGATCTTCCTAATCACGTTTTGAAGTTGGACAAAGCTCTTTACGGTTTAAAACAAGCACCCCGTGCTTGGTATGATAGATTGTCAAAATTCCTACTTGAGAACGGGTTTAGAAGAGGATCCGTGGACAAAACCATGTTCTTAAAGTCACAGTCCGATGGACTGTTGATTGTGCAAGTATATGTCGATGACATCATTTTTGGTGCTACTAATGAGCTTCTTTGTGTGTATTTTTCGGAATTAATGAAATCGGAATTTGAGATGAGCATGATGGGTGAACTAGGATTCTTTCTTGGACTTCAAATCAAACAAACTAAAGAAGGAATCCTAATTCATCAACAAAAGTATATTAAAGAAATGCTTAAGAAATTCGGGATGACGGATGCTAAATCATACTCTACACCCATGGTATCTACGTCCAAGTTGGACAAAGATGAAAATGGCAAAAATGTAAGTGACAAGGTGTATCGAGGTATGATTGGATCTCTTCTTTACTTAACCGCTAGTCGTCCCGACATTCTCTTTAGCGTTTGTTTATGTGCTCGGTTCCAATCAAATCCGAAACAATCCCATTTCAAAGCCGTTAAACGAATTCTTCGATATTTGATTGGAACCCAACATCTCCACTTGTGGTATCCGTTGTATTGTCCCCTTGATCTTGTAGGATTTTCCGATGCCGACTTTGCGGGATGTACGGTGGACCGAAAGAGCACCTCCGGGATTGCCACGTTCCTTGGACCTTGTCTCGTTTCATGGGGTTCAAAGAAACAAAATACGGTTGCTCTTTCAACGGCCGAAAGCGAATATGTTAGTGCCGCTCATTGTTGCTCACAACTTCTTTGGGTACGACAACAACTTCAAGATTTTGGTATGATTTATGACTCTATTCCTATTATGTGTGATAATACTAGTGCCATAAACATTTCCAAAAATCCCATTCAACACTCAAGAACTAAGCATATTGAGATTCGTCATCATTTTCTTCGTGATCACGTAGAGAAAGGACATATTAAGCTTATTTTTTGCAAAACCGAAGATCAAATAGCGGATATTTTTACTAAACCACTAGCAAGAGAACAATTTGAGAAACTTCGGTTACAAATTGGTTTAATTAATTGTATGTGATTCATGTGTGTGTGTGTCTAATCCCTTGCATGATTGACGAGAATTGGCATGTAAGTATACTCTTCTTTATTCTAATTCACATATGTTTCAATTTATCATGATTTTCCTGCACATTTTTGTACTTAATTGCATACTCAACCCTTGACTATCCTATGTTCAAAGTTACTGCCACTTATCCCATTTACCCCTCAAAAATAAAACCCTTCAATGTCATATCAAACTCATCATCCAAAATACCCTTGAATCCACCAATTCCCTTTTTCTTCTTCACTCAATAACCCCATCATTTCCGAGTCACCTTGTGTTCTACAACCCCTCCAATCATCAAAACCAAATCTTGTTCAAAATGGCCTCATTGATCCGTAAGAAAGTTCAAACCGACACAAAACGAGCGAATGAAATCCTTCTGGTCTATGCAACAGTCGAAGTGAATGTGACATGTAGACAGGTCTATGCAACGGTCCAAGTGAATGTGACATACAGACTGGTCTATGCAACGGTCCAAGTGAATGTGACATCCAGATACTTATTTGCCAAAGTTAATGCAAATCAACTTCCATAATATTATGCTCACAAGATCTGCCACTTTGTCCAATATACTCAAGGATCGCAAAAAAAAAAAAAAAGCTCGACTTATGGTATTTCGATTTCGATAATGCTTAAGGCCAAAGGATGTTTGGTGCAAGAAAGTGTGGAATCGCAAGGATTGTATGATCACATGAAAATTTAGGGAAAATGATGTTGAAAGTTATTAAAGGGAAGCTAGGGGATGTAAACTACACCACATCCAAAATGCTTAAAGTGGGCCTCTTATTCAAAGGGATTTGATGTGGGTGGTGGTGAAGACAATGGTGAAGACAATGGTGTAGACAATGGTGTAGACAATGGAGCCGTTCTTTTTGCCTTGACTTGGATGATACCTTTTTGCTTTGGTGGTGTAACATAAAACTTGCCCCTTTTTCAAAACTTGTCTTTCCTTGTTGGTGGTGTAACAATGAATATGTTTTAGCTTTGTTGAATATGTTCTTTTGACCTATCTAGTGCGGATGTTTTGATATCTTGTGCATTTGTGTTCTGTGTCCGGGATGAGTATCATTGCCCCTTTGATGATGTCAAGAGGGGGAAAAGGCTAAACACACACTAGATAAGCATATCATTGATTAACTCTTGCTTGTCGACTTAGTAGAATTATCTTGCTTACTAACTCTCTTGGTTTTGTTTGTCATATGCTAACTACCGTCACTTTACTATATGTGCTATCATTGAAATCATTTGCTTTGGACCGACCTTTTTAGGGGGAACTTATCTTTAGATTTATGTGTTCTTAAGGCTTGTCATCATCAAAGGGGGAATTTGTTGAGCTAGTTTGTTGATGATGATATGCCTAACTAATGTATGCTTCTTAGTTAAGTTTTCAGGAAATTTTGAGTCTCCAAGCAAGACTAATCTCCAAGCAAGAGTAGATGAAGAGTTGAAATGCCCAAGAAGAATTGAGTTGTAAAGAGTCGTCTATTGTAAAGGTAGAAGAGTATGGTACTTACAAATGCAACAGTCTTGGCAACCGTTACCTCACATGTTCAGTGTAACAGTGAGGACGACTGTTGCACATGTCTGAAACTCTTCAAAGACTTTCTAAAACAAAATCTTCCTGCTGTTTTGAATAGTTACTTGAACCTTCCTTGAAATGATTTTGAACGTGATTTGAAAATGATAAGAAGGAATCATTTGAAAGTGTTTTTCCTCATTTGCACAAACAAACTTTTTCTCAAAAAGAAAAGCAATGCTTGCCTTGTTCCCAAATGAGTTTGTCATCTTATGACTTTCACCCAAGGGTAAAATGTTTCCTGCATCTTGAGCAGCCCACTTCTCTGAGACATTTTGTCACGTGTGAAAGCTTTGTGCAGGACATTCACTTTGCCCACTTGCTTGAGAATGGACTTTCTCAAGGCCCTTCTTTAACCTTTTCAAATCACTTCTTCCTCTATAAATAGAGAGCTCACCTCTCTCATTTCTTCAAGACTTTCCAGAGAAATCAAAACTCACTTCATTGCAAATTGTTTTCAAAGTTTTTAAGCTTTTAATCTTTGCAAAATTTCTTCAAAGTATTCAAAAGTCTCAGACATGACAACTGTTGCGTTAAGTATTGTATTCTTCTATCTAGAATAGTTAGATCTTAATGAATTCGCCTTCGCTCTTTCCACAAGAACAAAATCAGGGAATTTGATCTTGTAACTTTCTTAGATGAAGAGTCGAGTTTGAGACGGAGTAGTCTTGAACTCATTTCGCAACCGAAGTAGGTTGTTGGTCCTTTTTATTGTAAGGGTCTTAGGTAGTCGGAGTAGATTACTTAATTGAATCAATAAGAAGAAAATTGGACGTAGGCCTTTCAAGTGGCTGAACCAATTCAAAACTCCTGTGTTGATTTCTTGTTTGTTTAATTTCCGCTGCACTTCTCTTTACTCGTTTGTTTCGCATTTCTGTCCAGTGCAACAGTCTCGAATACTGTTACTTTCGTGTTGTAGCCTTTACTTCATCTGCTAAAACGAACAAGTAACAGTCAGACTCACTGTGACAGTCACTTTACAGCAACTTTCTAATTTAGCATACACTCTTGATAACCTTGTTCATTCAGTGTATCCATTTATTCTTCTCAACAACAATCAACTTTCTTTAAACAACAAAGATTAAGTTGAAATTTTTAAAGTGGTACCTAATTCACCCCCTCCCCCTCTTAGGTACTTGGAATCCAAACGTTCAGTTTTGCTCCATTTGACCAGTTTGGTAGAAAGTACTCTTCTTGGCCCTTAATGGTCACTCCATACAACTTACCACCTTGGTTATGTATGAAAAAACAATTCATCTTCTTGTCACTAATTATTCCTGGTCCTGATAATCCAAAAATCGCCTTAGATGTTTATTTGCAACCTTTGGTGGAAGAATTGAAACAATTGTGGGAAGTAGGTGTGCAAACATATGATGTGTCTTTAAAGCAAAATTTTCAACTAAGAGCTTCATTGTTGGGGACCATTAATGATTTTCCCGCCTACGGTATGTTATCTGGATGGTCTACCGCGGGAAAAAAGGCATGTCCTTGTTGCATGTACCAAAGCAAAGCATTTTCGCTTCCTTGTTCCGATAAAGTGAGTTGGTTTGATTGTCATAGACAATTCTTACCGGTGGGGCATGCCTTTAGGAGCAACAAAAAAGCTTTCAGAAAAGGTAAAGTGGAGCGCAATCATGTTGTAGATCGACTTCCGGGGGATAAGGTGTGGGATATGGTTTGTGATTTGTCACGTACTATTGATTGTACTAAAGCAGAGACGGAGGTGCTGAAGAAGAAGAAAATTGGTTGGTTTAAAAGAAGTATTTTTTGGGATCTTTCTTATTGGAAGACGATGTTAATTAGGCACAATTTGGATGTAATGCATATAGAAAAGAACTTCTTTGAGCAACTGATTCACACAATTATGGATGTAAAGGGAAAGACTTGTGATACTGTTAAATCACGAGAAGATTTGAAGACAATTTGTAATCGTCCCAATCTTCACATTCGTAGCGATGAGTCTAAGCCAAAATCTATTTTTACACTTGACAAAGCTCAAAGGAAGGTATTATGTGAGTGGTTACGAAAGTTAAAATTTCCCGACGGATATGCATCCGATTTTAGTCGATGTGTTGATATGAAGGAGCTAAAGTTGCAAGGCTTGAAAAGTCATGATTGTCATATCTTCATGGAACGATTATTACCTGTATCTTTGAGACATCTCCTCCCCACTCCTGTGTGGAATGCCATTGTTGAGATAAGTCAATTTTTTCGAGATTTATGTTCGTCTTCAATATGTGTTGATGACATGATTCGTCTTGAGGAGCAAATACCAGAGATATTGTGTAAGTTCGAGATGATATTTCCTCCATCATTTTTTAATTCCATGGAGCATGTACCGATACATTTGCCCTACGAAGCCAAAGTTGGAGGCCCCGTCCAATATAGGTGGATGTATCCATTTGAAAGGTAAGATCACTAAGTAGTAATTAAATTATAATTATTATCGTACTATCTCTTTAATTGATTTAATATTTATATACTAGTCTTAACAACTATTAATCCCATCAATTATTGAATAGGTTTCTTAATCACGTGAAAAAGAAAATTGGTAACAAAGCTCGGGTTGAAGGTTCTATATGCAATGCGTATTTAACGGAAGAGATTGCAAATTTTTGCTCTCTTTACTTTGAAAAACATATAGAAACCAAAGCAAAATACTTGAGTGTTGATAAAGCGGATGAACTTGAGACAAGTTTACCCAAGTTTTTCCAAATGCATGATGATGAGGGTTGTTCATCAATTGGGGGAACAAGATATTTGAATGACAAAGAATATGATCGTGCTCACCTTTACGTTCTTTCTAATTGTGAGATTTTGGAATCATATGAAACGGAGTTTGTGAATGATTTCATTAAAGCACATCCTAATGTGAATAGAGATGATATTTGGAATAACCATGAGGATCAATTTGCAGCATGGTTTTGGAACCATGTAATTGAGTTAAATATCCAAGATGATTTGATAAGGACTTTGGCCTTTGGTCCTTCACGAATGGTTAAAACGTGGAATCGTTACTCGGTCAACGGATTTAATTTCCATACATTCAACTACGGTAAGGATAAGGCTAGGTGCAATTATGGTGTTACTATTTCTTCTCTTGATGACAACGAATATTATGGTATAGTTGAGGATATCTTTGAGTTAAGCTATAATGGGCGTGAGCGTTCTTATAATACTGTCTTATTTAAGTTTGAATAGAAGGATAACTCTGTGGCCGGTATGAAAGTTCATGAACATTATAAACTCGTCGAAGTGAATCATACCCGGACATACTCAAAGTATGATCCATTTATACTCGCACATCAAGCCAATCAAGTATATTTCGCTTCTTATCCAAGCACGAAGAATGATCGAAATCAAAACAAGTGGTGTGAAATCTTTAAGACAAAAGCACGCTCACAAGTAGATACAACTTTTTTTCAAGAAAAAATAGTATCTAGCGGGTTTATGTTGTCTCCACCAGATGAGGACATTTATGAGAATGGAAATGAAGAGGGTGAGGATTTAGAAAACGAGGATGGTGATGGTCAAGTTGATGGTGATGGTGGTGGTGATAGTGATAATGATAATGAATCAAATGGTGATGATGATGATGACGAATTTGATGATGATAATGATTAATTGGGTAAAGATATATTTATATATATTTTAATTAAGTTTTTTTATGTTATTTGATGTTTTTTTTTATGTTATTAACAGTTTATGTTTATGTTTTTTTTTTATGTTATTAACCGTTTCTAACAATTTGAATATTTGTGTAATTGTAGATGGCAGGAGGTCGAGGTAGACAACGTGGCGGCGGTTCAAATAGACGCCGCAATACTTCTTCATTCGACGAGGAGGAGATGGAGGTTATTGATCAGCAGAGTCCGGTGCTCGAGGAATCGACCAATGACGATGAGTCCTCGTATCAGACATCGGAGACGATCCAGTTCACCCCGGAAGGGAAGATGATACTTGATCCCGCGGGTTTTTGGTAAGACAACGACCAATATCTTTAATTTATTATTTTATAATTATATTACATTATTTAACATAAATGCATACTATTCCATAATTTATTTTTCAGGTTTTCGTCTCAAAAGGTTGTACGAGGTTGTACTCAAAGTACAAAGATGAAGATGACGGGGGTTGCTCCTACTTGTTGGACAAAGGCTACCTCCATACAAAAAGAGGAATGGTTCAATAATTTTAGGGTATATTATTTTTGTTTATATTTTGTTATATTATTATAATTTTCAATTAATAATTTATTTTACTAATACTTACCTTTTAAATTGTAGAAAACATTTGACTGGCCGGCCGGATTAGAGTATATTGTACGTCAAAGGTACAATGAGACATGCACTAGACGGTTAAGGGACAACATGTATAAGGTTGTCAAGAGGAAGAAGGAGCCGGAGCATATGTGAGGTATTTAATTTTTTTTGTTATTTGTATATAGTTATAATTTAACACATTTTTATCATATTTTATAATACTTATTTAACTTGTAGGTGGTGCATATGAAGATATGCTTAAATATCGTGAAACTCCGGAGTTTCAGGCTAGGTCGGCCCAAGCATCCAAAAATAAAAAAGGAGGAAAGAAAGATGGAGCGGCTGAGCCGTCACATCACGCATGATCTCGATCTTTCCTGGACCTAGTTTTGGGTGTAAGTTATAATTTCCACTTTTTCGTCCATTTGAAAATTATAACTTAAATTCTTTTTATTATTAAAATCTTCTTATACAAGTCTTTAATTTCTTCTTTTAGAAGGGTCAGAAGAAAAAAGCTAACACGCCCACGGCTCCGGAGCTCTTCCTTGACACCCATTCCCGACTCCAAGACAATAGAAGATATTGGATAAAGCCAAAAGATAAGAAACTATATGTAAGTTTAAAACCATTTGATCTGGATTTTTACAATAAGTTCATTTTTTTGAATGTTTAACAAATTTTGTAGCTATTTTTAATCATAATGTTTATATATTGTAGGAATCATTTTTGGCCGAGAAAGTTAGGCAACCCGACAAGTCCGATAACGAGATTTGGTTCGACTTGGTTAAGGGTTTCAAGAAGGGGAATGTGTACGGGATTGGGTCGGCTAAGGACGTATTTTACGAAACTCCAATGGGAAGAATGCCATCTAGCTCAAAACAAACCTACGAGCCGGGAGTCGTAGGAAAACTCCAAGCCCAACTTGACGAGGAAAGAAGAAAAAATGCCGAAAGGGATGAGGAAATCCGGATAATGAGAGACAAATTTAAGGCTTGGAAAACCATGTTCGACAACTGCAACCAAGGTCCGCCTCCCTTTCGGCGGTGGTGGTATGCAAGCCGAAGCCAATATGACCCTTGGCTTTTGATATTAGTTTAGAAACTTGTTAATTGGGGTTGTTTGAACTTTGTTTTTGTTAACCTTTAAGAAGATTTGTAATCAGTCGACAATTTTTTTGATATATATGAGGAAGTTCATTTCTGATCGTGTTGTTATAAATGTGTGAAATTGTGGTTGTTTTCTATTGTACTTGCAGGTATGATATGGTAATGAAATGACAGGATGAAAACAGAATTTTTCTTACAATAAAACAGGTGTTTTGGCGACTGAAATGTTCATTTGGCGACTACTTTCAGTCGCCAAACCCCCTGTATTTTTACAAATTAAAAGGCCTTTTGGCGACTGTTTGGCGACTGAAATCAGTCGCCAAATTGGCAACTGAAGGCTGTAGTGGTCGCCAATTTGGCGACTGATTTCAGTCGCCAATTTGGCGACTACATCACGTTTCAGTTGCCAATTTGGGCGACTGATTTCAGTTGCCATTTCGCCAATTTGGCGACGCTTTTTTCAGTCGCCAAATTTGGCGACCGAAATTAGTCGCCCGAATTTTTTTTGGCGACTAATGACTGCGACTGGGTCTTGGCGACTGATTTCAGTCGCCAAATTCATTTTAGCGACTGAAATTAGTCGCCAATATCAGTCGCCTGAATGTTGTTTTCTTGTAGTGCAACCCCGGTTGCACTCAAACTTAAAGCTACTCCATTTCAAGAGTTTTTGTGTTCTATCTCACAGGTTTACAGAGTCTTGAATCTCAATCGTTCACTTAATGAACATGGAGATCACAATTAAGACTTAAACACGAGATCATGGAACAAACTTAGATGTCACAGTGCAGCGAACTGATACATGGAGATTTACAGCTCTTTTGAAAACGATTGAAGACTTTAAACTTAAAACGATTTTGCAAACACTTGAAAATAAAGATTTAAACTCATAAATGATTTGCAAAGTTTCTCAATAAATGCTCTTAAAAGTCTTGGTGATGAATGAGAAATAAGAAGGATATTTATAGAAGAAGAAGATGTGTGTAAAGAAGGAACCCAACACACCATCTTCTCTTTTATCCAATAGATAATATGATGAAGAATCATTTCAAAATCTCATTAGTAGAATCTGATTTGTGAGGCTCAAGAGAGCTGCCCATTTTTTCAGAAAAGCAAAGTGTGTTTTCATAATTGTTATGGGAATCATAAATTACTTGTGACCATTGGTTATTAACTAAGTAGGATTATCTTCTCAATTAAACAAACTTCTCTTATTCAAACTTGTAATTTGTTTATTTGAAATCATTAAGAAATCAGAAATTATTTAGAAAGAGAGAGTTGAATATTTTCACAAATAAAATCATTTGAAAATGTCTCCATTGAGCTGAATCAGAAACACAATGCCACAGTGTCGTGTACTGTTTCATGGTTTTGAGTCACTTGACAAACTAAGAATGTTATACTACTTCGTTTATAACATTTGACTTAGGCTAAGACTTTCTTCATCTTTGATCATCCTTGCACCATCCTTAAGAAATATTTTTTTTTTTTTTTTTTTTTTGGCAGCAGTAAATGATACTATACTATTACATTCCCAACACACTCGCAGCTAGATTATGTGCTAGCTTGTTAAGATTGCGAGAGATAAAACTAAAGCAGAGACAATGAAAAAGAGGAGCCAAAGATCCTATTTCAGCTAGTACGCCCACATTCCATTAATGACTTTGTTCAACATTTGTGATCTGGAGAAGAATCTGCAAACAATCAGATAAAATGTGGAGATGCAAAATATTTTGGTTGAATGCCCACTTCATGACTTCCAGAATTCCAATAGCTTCTGCTTGACTAGCACTTTCAGCCAGGCAGCTTGCCGCAGAATCATGAAATTTTCGCCCGGTCGAGTTATAAGCCACCCAACCAATAGAAGCATGAAGAGATGAAAGCCAACCTGCATCCACCTTGACCCGAATGACTTGACAGTTTCCAGAACCTTTAATCATAAAAAAAGGAATGTAGTTTCTAATTTTGTCTCTCCTGTTCTCTAAGGTGAGATGATCACTATTTTTGATGATAGTAATTTTTCCATGTTTTTCTTCATAAGCAGAAATAGCTGACAATGCTTCCGATGCTTGAATACCAAATAGGAGGTTTGGTGAGAAGGAAGCCCCTTGAAAGATTACCAAATTCCTAGTTTTCCAAATGCTCCAGAGGATAGACGCATAAACTATAATTGTAGTAGGATTAGAATTTTTTGAAGATAGATATCCACACCAGTTAATAATCCATAAATCAATAGGAATATTCCCATCATTTCTTGCGATGATGCCCATAGGTGAAGATGCCCAAATCCTTTTAATAACTTCACAATCACGGAATAAATGTGAACTTGATTCGACTGAGCCATCAGAGTTGCAGAATGGGCATGATGAGTCAATCTGAAACTGGCGCCTTATGAATTCCTCCCGTGTAGGTAGTGAATTAACAAGGATTTTCCATATGAGAATTTTCCAGGTCTGGGGTATTGGAAAGGCCCATAGCTTTTTCCTACAAAAAACCTTTACCGCAGGTCTGATTCTAGTGGCATCTTTGAGGGAGCTAGAAAACTCAAGATGATTTCCTAGAGCAATAGCATAACCACTCTTAACAGAATAAATTCCAGTAGGAGTCGGAGACCAAACAATTTCATCTTTAGTAACTGAAGGACATATTGGGATTGCACTTATTTTTCTTGCCCATTCAGGTTGAAAAAGCTCGTAGATAAGATTGTGATTCCAATTTAGCGACGGCATGATAAGGTCCTTAATTGTTGTATTAAGCACTGAAGCTGGAGGAGGGAACCCCAAACTTGTTATAAAAGACGGTTTGAAACCCTCAATCCATCTAGAATACCTGACATTAAGCTTAGATTCAGGTCCAAATCTCCAGCTCAGATTTGGTCTGATGAGTTTAAGACCATAAATGATACTCCTCCCTTCCCAAGAATGATTAATGTGCTCTTTTGGATTGAAAGGTTCAATTGGGTTGCCAGGGCCCAAGATTCTTTTGTGGAAGACCAAACTTAGGCGGGAATCTCGCTCCTTAAGAATTCTCCATGCCACTTTACCCAGGAGGGCCTGGTTTGCACAAAGTATATTCCTTATCCCAAGACCACCTTGAGATTTTGGAATGCTCAGAAAGTTTTTACTACACCAGTGAATAGTCTTAACCGATTTATTCCCTGCCCACCAAAAATGTGACAATAAGGAGTTAATCTTATTGGCCACACTTACCGGTAGTTTGAATACCGATAGAAAATAATTTGAAAAGGAGGACAGAACAGAATAAATCAATTGTAGTCTTCCAGCTGGTGAGAGAAAGATTCCATTCCAAGATGAGATTCTACGCTTAACCTTATCAAGAATATTAGAGAAGATCTCTTTCTTTTGAAAAGTAAAATCAGTTTCAATACCAAGATATTTTCCAATCCCCTTATTATGATTAATATTCAGGCAGTCAAGGCCGAGCTTGACAGATGCCATTGTGGAGCTTGGACTAAAGAGAATACCAGATTTATCTGAGTTGATGACTTGTCCAGAAGCCACACAAAAACGATCAAGGATTTCCTTTAAGATTAGAAAAGCATTATCCTTATCATTTAGAAAGAAAACCGAGTCATCAGCGAAAAAGAGATGCGAGATAACAGCCGAATCTCGTCCTATTGAGATTCCATGCAGAGATCCGGAGTCTTGAAGAGCAACTATGTTTTCAGAGAGGATTTCCATACAAATTATAAATAAGAAAGGGGATAGAGGATCTCCTTGTCGAAGCCCGCATTTAGGCCTAAATTGTTTTAGCGGAGCCTCATTTACGAGGACTTCATATGATACTGAAGAGACACAATTCATAATTAATTTGATTAGTGCAGGGGGGAAGCCAAAGCACTTGAGGGCACCTTCTAGGAAATCCCATTTAATTCGATCGAATGCCTTGCTCATGTCAGCTTTAAAAGCAAAGCGTCCATATTTTCCAACCGCGTGCTTATTTATATTGTGAATAACTTCATGAGCAATGAGAATATTATCACCAATCTGACGTCCCTTAATAAAGGCATTCTGGTAGGGTCCAATGATAGTCTTCATAACTCGCTGAAGTCTATTTGTAATACACTTAGAGGTAATTCTCATTATCACATTACAAAGACTAATGGGGCGATAGTCTTGTACCTTCTGCGGTGAATCACCTTTAGGGACCAAGGTGATGAAAGTTCGATTTAATTCCATTAAATAATTGAGAGCTTCAAATGTTATAAATCATAACTAAGAAGCAAACCATTAAATAACAATGAAACTTGGCATCATCAACCAAGTGTGGTTCTAACAGTTACCATATAGAAAACCCTTACTTTTTTACCCTTTCAATCTATAACACAGAGTATTAAATAATTATCATACCCTCTTATGTAATTTCACAATAAATCAGATACTTTTTCAGCTAGTTTGCTAAACATTGTTTATAAAATCAGTTACCTTATCATGTCTTAATTTTCAGTTAGCTTTTCAGTTTTCAGCTACCTTTTCAGAACTCAATTACCTTTTCAGCTAGTTTTAGCAAACAAAGTGTCTTAGGGCTTGTTTTTTTTGGAAAGAGTAGATTAACAAGAAGTTGTTTTTTTATTGTAAAGTGTTTCTAAATCGTAGTAATATAATTATAGGCTTTAAAAAGTTAAGCCAGGCCCACGTTCTTGAAGCGGGCGGGTATGGACAATGAAAATAGGCCCGCTTAATGGACATGCATGGCCTGAAAAATGCAGCTCGTTTGACATATTTTACACAGTTAAGTTCTACCCGTGTCTGGGCCAAGCCCACTCATGATCATCTCTACTATTAGCCTAAACCCACTAATTACCAAAGACTAACTTCTATTAAATCTGTTAATAGATTACACTAGTCAAAACTGTCTATCAAATATGTCGGTATTGATAATCTGCTTATACTTAATAATAATTTGCTAAGTAATACTCCCTCCGTCCCGATCATTTGTTTACCATTTCCATATTTGGGTGTCTCATTCATTTGTTTACCTTTCTATATTGGGAAGACTTTTGATGAGTAATTTCATCACCCAATGGGACTATTGTCCACTTGTCATCTTATGACATTATCCACAAATGGTCCCCTCCCCTTTCCTTGGTCTTTGTGCCAAAAGTAAAGGTAAACAAATGACCGGGACGGAGGGAGTATCAAACATAGCTCATAACTAAATAGTTGCTTTGTACTCTAGTATTACGTAGGCAAAGCGTCCTACTTTACATTTAAGTTAAATTAACAAATATCAAGCATAGACACTAAAATTAACAAATATCCCAAAGATCGGGTCATCTAAGTAAAAATAATTCATTGGTATGATGGTATCAAACCTCTTACAAATGTAAATGAAAAGATAAAAAGAATTAACTCAGATGGTAAAAGTTTTTTTACTTTAATTTAATTTAAAATTGGGAGTTCAATTCTCAACGTAACATAACGATTATTAAGAAACCTCTTTTTTTTCATACTCTTACCGAGAAATTCAGGGAATGTAGCGTAAAGGTTATGAAGTTAGAATTTAGGAGTAGCAAAGGCAAGAAAGTCAACATTAGACTCCAAATACTTAATACGTTCTTCCTCCAAAAACAACCATGCTTCAAATCCATCACCATCTGAATCATTGTACTCCGTTAACACAATCGTATTCCTCAAATTATTACTTGTTTTTACTACATTATCAACCGGGACGACCCATACCGGTTTCCCAAACCCGAAATCCACGTCCCCGAACCCTGCTGACTTACACCACGAACTCAGAATGTACACATCCTTACCCTTATATTCGATAAACGTACTTATAAAACTTTGCCAATGTTTTTCCTTAGCTTCTACCCTCTTATCACCTTGATATTCCACTGCTAAATCCTTCACTGTCGATATCGATCCATGAATTTCCGCTACTAGTTCCGGGAGTTTAGCCCGCATCTCGGCCCGTACAAACGCGGTTTCAAGAAGGTTTCCTATGGATTCTTTTGGTAATGGCGTGTCTGTCCTAGGTCGTAAGTCAACGACTACACTCAGCATTGACTTCCCTTCCTTTGTCGACGACCCTGACAATATTTGTTCCCATAGGAAACCCGCTATCGCCTCAAACCGTGTCGGGTTGGTCACCTCATTGCTTACTGACTTGGCCTTAAGCTTGGTTACTGACTCGTTATTTAAAACGAAGCTCCTAACTACGTTCCGCTTCTCAAAGAAGGCATTATTACTATTACTATTACTGGACACGTTAGAAAAACAATTATTATTATTATTATTATTATTATTTTTTTTTTTTTTTTTTTTTTTTTTTTTTTTTTTTTTTTTTTTTTTTTATTATAAGATGCGCGCAGCTTTCATTAAAATAAAATAAAATGAAAAGTTTACATGAAGTTGGTGGGGAGCCGAGAGACAATCTGGGCCCCCACCCCCTTAGCTATAGCAAAGCTAATCCTAGTAAAGATATAAGCGGCCACCCGAGCCCCAGCATCCTGAGATACCGAGAACTTCTGGATCCGCTTGAGCAAGTCAACAGCATCCGAGCCCAGCTCCCCAAGCGAAGAGAAAGAGAAGGGTAGGAAACCATAGCCAGCAGTCGCGCATAAATCCCTATACTTAGTACATTTGCGCTGAGCAGCATCAGCAACAACCCGTCCCGGCACAAAATCAGACATCCCAGTCTGAGTCAAGGGGGAAGACCCTGTCAAATCAACACACACATCACGCCCTCTGTCCCACGAATAAAGTAGCAAATCCGCAGGTCGAAGAGATCCGCCATGCCCGTCAACCAAACCGATATCAACCTCCTTGCCCGAAGAAATACCAGACCTATAGCATATGTCGAATAAGGTGTCACGAACGAGGTTATGCCGATGCTTAACCCCCACAGTACCAGTACAAGAAACAGCGTGGTCCCCATACACATCATCAGCAAAAACCCGAGAGCAAGCAGGACAAGGCCTAGATACCGTGAATAACGGGACACCAAGGCGATACCCCAGCACACTACGGTAAGTCCTCCGGTTCATAGTCTGACCCAACCCAGAGATAGGAACCGCGCGCAACCAATCAGAGGCGTGGGCACCCTGCTGAGACTTCCATAACGCAAGCTGACGCGGTGTCAAAGAGAATACAGATTCCGCAGTAGCAGCAATCCTCGCAAAATATATATCTGCCAGTTTCTTCATAAGTTTAGGGGCAGCGATTTCACTAGGATCACGTAAAAAGGAAGAACCTGTAGTCTCAGAGAACACCCGCAAGGCATCGTCGAAAGTAGGACCAGAATCCACAATACCTGAAGACCGAAGTAGCTTAGCCTGCAAATCAGCAGACTGCAAACGGGACGCTAGAAAAGCATAATGAAAAACATCCCCGGCAGCATAAACACCGAGCCCACCCAGATGAAAAGGGAAAGTGGCAAGGCGCCACTGCCAATCCCCAAAACCAGGCCCAGACGCGGTGACAATACGTTCCAAGCTAGAACGAAGCGCTGCATCAAAGCGAAGATGGACAGACCCAAAGACCCCCGGGGAGCAAGTACGGAGGGAAAAATAGAGTTTAGAAATACCAGTACAGGCCCGAAGAAGAAGCAACTCACATTGCGGGTCCTCAATCCTCGCGACTAAGTCCATAAGCTCAACGGTCTTAGTCACTCTCCTCGCCACAAGCTCACTGCCAAAAATGGGACAAGTACTGACAGGTCCACCCAAAACAGAGACACCACGCAAGGGCCGAGCAATAGAAGGGGGGAAAACACCGGGTAGCCGACTCCGAGGATCCTCAATAGGCCAAAAGACCTCAGTCTTAGCCACATTAAGATGGAGACCGAAACGAGGCCCATCTGCCATAATCAAATCCAAAACTCTCCCCACCTCTAAAGTGTCCCCAACAATGGTGCCATCATCCAAATACCACGCTTGCAAAGTAAGATCAAAGGAATCCCGGATGTTGCACACTAGGGGATGCAAAACCAAAGCGAAAAGCAACGGCCCTAAAGGATCACCCTGCTGGACACCCTGACAAGACCACAAACAATGCTCCCCATAATAAAGACGGGCAGGGCTAGAGTAACAAAACTCCACCCAACGGGAAAGAACCGGACAACGACGGCGGACTTCCTGTAGCATAGTCACACGATCAACAAGATTGAAAGCATTTTGGAAATCAACTAGCAACATAGACAGCCCCACATCACCACCACGGGCCTCAATGAGCCGGTTCAAGGCATGCAAGATAGCCTCTCCTCCACCGGACACCCCAACCCCAAACTGAAGGCCAGCAAAATAAGCAGACAACGAAGGACCAACCAGACAAGCACCAGCCTTAGAGACAAGACGTCTCCAGACAGTGCCAACAGCGATAGGGCGAACACCCCCGCCTGGTTTAACAAGCGGCGTGAGCGGAGCACTAGCAATGTACTCACCAAGGGCTACAGGGCACCGGCCCTCCAGAAAAAGATTGACCACCCTAGTAATAGAAGCGATCAAATCATCCGAGACAGCCACAGCAGCACCACTCAAACAGTCCAGAAGGTGTTGGGCACGGAGTCCATCCCTCCCGCAAGAAGTGCCACGCGGGAAACCACGAATCATATCCAAAACCACTGCCGAAGAGGCAACAAGAGAATGATGATCCACAGGCAAAGGAGGCAATGAAGGAGATGGGGCGACAGGATGCTTCTCACGCAAAGCACCAAGAGTGGCATCAGTGTATGGGGCGACGCCGGAGGAAGAAAGCACCCTAACAGCAGCAGTATAATGACCATCACAAATCTTCCGCCGACACTGGCGGAGGTTTTGCTCACTCAAATCCAGATCCTCCTCCACACAAAACGAAGGAGGAACCTCAGCCAAACACTCCTGTAAAAGCTGCAACCCCCCTCCAGGCACCCCCCAAGCAAGAATAGCCCTGGTAATACTCTCCTCCTGACGCTGTCGCCTAACAGCCGTCCTACACTCAAGATTACTCCGAGGAGCGAAGGTCTTAAGCAGACAAATAGGCAACACAAGCAAACGAACCCAGCAGGAGAGGTCACCAGGAGAGTCAGCCACATCATCCAAGGCCCCCTTCAGAACCCGAGCAAACCCAAGACGACACTTAGGAGGAATAGATTTCACAGTGCGATGGCCCGAAGAAAATAAACGATCAAGCGAAGATACAGACCATTGAACAAGCGCAACCCCATCATCAGATGAAAGAACCGAGTGAGACGGAGCCGGAGGTCTAGGGATACCATGAATAAAAAAACTGACGATGCCATCCCCACAATCCGGAGGCGGAACTATGTCACCCCGACCATGCCGACACCTAGAACGAAACGTATGGGTTTTAAAGCACTCCCCACATAACCAAAGCCCCATCCGCTTTAAAGTAATCTCGGCATTAGAGAAAACCGTCAGACTATCAGTAAGACTTTGACGCGTAAGATCCATAGCACCGTCAATACAATGTCGATCCTGAAAATGCTTTTGCCAGGCGGCCTTAGTAAGACCCTTACCACGTCCATTCGGACACCCATGAATACCAGAAAAAGGACACAGAAATCGTACTAAAACAGGCATGATAAAGAAAAGGAAAATAATAATGAATAAAAAAATAAAGAAAACCCTAATCCCATGCAAGGCTACGGCCAACACACAGGGCTACGGCCAACACAGAACCAGCCACAGCCAGCATGCCACCGTGACCCATAACCCACGCCGCCGACCCATAACCCGCCACCGCAGCAACACCCACCACAACCAGCAGCACGGCAAGACTACCAACACAACACCGACGCCGACGCGACGAAACACACAACCTCACCACAGCCGGCACGCGCGTTGTTTTTGGCTAGGTCTGGATGGCCTGGGTGAGGGCGGTGGACGGAGGGGAAGCCGGAGGGGCGGCAGAGCAGCCGCAACAGCCAAAGGAGCCCAATCAGCCTCTCGCCTCTCTACCCTCTCTAACCAACAAACGTGCCCTAAACTCGTTAACACGAACCACCAAATGGAACCACCAACGACCCCACCACAGCCGGCGACGTGTGGTCTGGATGGCGTGGCTGGAGAAGGTGGCCTGAAAGGTGGCAGTGAAGGCTGGCAGAGAAGGCCGCAGCAGCCAAGCGTTGCCCTAAATCGCAAAATCCCTCTCTCTCACCTCTCTCTTATTATTATTATTATTATTATTATTATTATTATTATCCTCTTTCAGAGGCTGGTCGGCCTCTGCGACAGGAGGGAAGGCTCTGACGCCAGCCTTGAAATCGGGCTGTGGTGCATCCTCGTAACGTCGTGTTACGAGGACAGCCCAGTGGTTCAAAAAGGTGGCAGCAGAAACTCCGTCAGTAATCTTGTGAGTATGGTACCACCCGATGGCAAACCCGCCACAAGTAAACACATTAACCTGAATAGCTAATTGAATTCCGGAAGACTGTAAATTTTCATGAGGGGGGTAAAAAGAGAGGAAATTGTTCCTGGAGGAGTACGGTGGGGTAAGTATCGTAGAAAGGGGACAATTAACTTGAGCTTCGACAAAGGGAATCCCTTCGTCGTTGCAAAGGATAGTACCCCATGTTTGGTATCGCCCGGCTAAAGGGTAAAAGGTGGTAAGGGTTTGGGAGAGGCATGTTTTGAGATGAGTGATATCGAGCGGCGCTGCATTATGCTGCGCTGCTCGATAGAATAAAAGGGTGGGGACAGTTAGAGCGGAGGTTTTTTTATCAAGGAAAGAAAGAGTCATGTTTCTAAGGTGAGTGGGTGTGGGAGATGATGGGGTTACGGTTTCTGTGGATATTATTTTGACTTCCATTTTGATTTTGATTTTGTTTTGATTTTGATTATTGTGTGCAATAGAACAATGAGTTGGGTTGTGGTTCAATTTTATGCATGCATGATTATTATATGGAGTATAGACGTACATGGTGGGTACGTATACATTATTAGTTTATACTCCCTCATAGTCACTCATTTCTTAGCCTTTCCCTTTTACGCAAAAATTAAGGAAATGAATTTGGAACACACAAAACACACTACCCCACATACAAATGAATTTAGACCACACAAAACACACAATCCCACATCCAAAAAGGGAAAGAGGGAAGAAAACTCGACTTACCCAATAAGGAAATAGGGAAGAAATGACCGACTAGGAGGGAGTATTTATTATAGTTGATCATCATGAGAAGGTTGGCTTATTATACATTTATTAGTTTGTACTTCTTTCGTTTCAGTCACTGTATGGGACACTCTGTCGGACAGTGACCGCTTATAAAGTTCTTATAATTTTATAGCCTGGTCGTGGGGAGAGCTACTATAATATTTTTTTAATCGATTCTTTTCACTAAAGACTGTTTGCCTAAGGTAAACAAATGACCGGGACATGGAACTGTTTATTACCGTTGATCAAGAGAGAAGATTGACTTATTATGAAGTGCGAGTCCTCGTGGTAAACGAGTGATCAAGCGTAATCCAAATCAATTTATGGGGACAAATGCACAATGGTAGGGATAACCACGTAAATCTTAGAAATATTCATCATCCAATCACTATAGTCTATAGATGCATGAGTGAGAATTTCAAAACAAATAAACGTGTTAAAAATAGGCAAGAAGTCATCTATTGTCATCTTTTATTCGAGCCACAAGTTTCATAAATGAGGTTTTTAAAATGGTAGCTTGGTGTCGGTGGTTAACTAGGTGCTTGTCAAGCGGTCCAATGACCTAACCAGTTTGGACAGAGTGCACATAACACACAAGCATTTTTTTAGGGAAGTCAACCTTGGTAAGATCAGAAGGCTCATAAGTCCATAACTTGTCAAAGGAAGTTTACCTTGATTGCTGAGAAAAAAATACGAACCGGATTTTTAAACCGAAAAGAACCGTAAACCGATTTTGGGAACCCGGAAAAACGTTTTATTTCCGGTTTGGGCACCCGAACCGAATTTTTAAGTCAAAAAGCAAAGCGGGTCCGAGTTGAAAAAATCACAAAGCGGAGACCGGTTTTAAACCGAATTAAGTTAAATTTAAAAAAAATAAGTGTAAAAGGGAAGCCCAAAAGACTGTGCAAAACAAGGCCCATGCTGATAGACTGTCATATGCGGATGTCCTCAGGTTTAAGAATAACCACACTACAGGACAAAAGAAGTTGGTAGGATAAGGATTGGTTTAGTGTCTGTATGAGCTGGGTATTTCTCAGCTCTATTTGTCTGTTAGTCAGGTGACTCCTAGGGTTAGAACATGACTCTATTATATATAGAAAGCAATGTAAGGACTGTAGTAACACACACAGAAATCAATACAAAAACAGGCCGCCATAGTGCAACAATTATTCTCCCATATTACTAAGCAATGCAGATTACTACAATAGTTTTTTATGTTTATTTATTTCTACAATAAGTAACAAACTCAAATAGACGTCCAAACTCAAACCTCCAAAAAAATAAAGTTCATTTGTTTAACCCTACCGTATATTTTCAACTGCCTCCAAGTCTCCAAGTTTTTCACTCTCCCAAAACAACTTTAAACCGTAGATCCTCTATGCTTCTTCATTAACATTCAAGCTTTAATCAATAATTCATATGTCTATTTGATTCTTTGTACATCTCGTTCATTCATTATGTTTTTTTTTTTTCGTTTTTGTTGGGGCTCAAATAATCCACACATGGATTGATGACGTGGTGCGCAGTGACTGGATAAAGGGAGAGCACATGGATCAAGCAAATGCATGGACCAGATAGAAAGTAAAATGAGATGAACGGCCTTGATTGAAAGTAACAAACACACTTGCATAACATCCACATTCTACCGAGTCAACAACAACCCCCTCAAAACTCGGACCAGTAGAGGGGATCTCGCAACAGTACCACCAGAGACGTTGGGAGGCGGAACTCGCACTATAAAAGGAAAGCAAGATGAAACAAGCAACACACAATATATTCACTCACTCTCAAATCAACATACAAGAGCCGAGTAATTACCAAAGCAAATTCTTCTTTGTTCCTTTATTTACGTCCAAATAGTCTGTACCACCTCAGCAAGTACTTTTACATTTTAGTGCACATTTTTGGAGGGATTCCGACTCCACCCGCGGTTTTTCCCACATTGGGTTTCCGCGTCACCAATTCCTTGTGTCACTTCTCTTCTTGCATATCTCCTTACGTTATTTCATCGTTTTAGTACTAGTAGAATAGCCACTTTGATCCACCTAACAAGTAAATCACCTAATTAGCAAGTTTTTACCAAAACAGTTTTCATATTATTGATTTATGATTTATTTGAGTTTTTCATTTATTTTTATCTATTTTATTGGTTTTAATTCATTTTTTTGGTGGTGTAGTTTATTGATATTTGTCTTATTTGTCTATTGATTATTTCGGTGTTTGTTGTTTTGTTCGTTTTTATCTAATGATTTTATTCGTCATGGGTTTACTCCGTAGAGTATGATGATTGGGTTTGAATACGGGAAAAACCTAAAACTGGTCTTGAAAACTTGTTGTATAGAAATTGGTAAAAAGAAGGCTCCTCTCAAAACCGGGCTTGAAAACCGGTTCGGTTAACCGGTTTTCAGAATCGGTTTGAGAAATGCAAAAAAACCGGGTACCCGAATTGAAAGCGGTGCGGTTCCGGGTTATGAAATTCTTGGTTTTTAAAACCGGGTACCCGGACCGGTTTGCAAAACCAGGTCGAGTACCCGCTTTTGCTCAACCCTACCTAGGAGTAGTCCTATATATTATTATTATTATTATTATTATTATTATTATTATTATTATTATTATTATTATTATTATTATTATTATTATTATCATTATCATTATCATTATCATCATTATCATTATCATTATCATTATCATTATCATTATCATTATCATTATCATTATCATTATCATTATCATTATCATTATCATTATCATTATCATTATCATTATCATTATCATTATCGTTATCATTATCATTATCATTATCATTATCATTATCATTATCATTATCATTATCATTATCATTATCATTATTATTATTATTATTATTATTATTATTATTATTATTATTATTATTATTATTATCATCATAAATATATTAAGTTTACGTGAGCGATATTGAGTAGCAGCGGCATACCCAGAAACGATAGACTGTGGGGCCAACTTTTCTTTTAAATATGGGGTTTAAAAAACGTATAGTTTTCAAATGGAACAAATTTAGCACGAAGAAAAGGATTATCTCCCGGAAAGCAGTGAGGTCTCAAGACCTCAATGTGCTATATGTGGTTATGCCACTGACCTAAACCCACCTGTTGTAGTTATCAGGGCAGTCTGAGAGATTTTGGTGGCCCAGTTCGATGGTATAAAATGGGGCCCATGGTATCGTTTTGAATAAAAATAACAATATACAATTATTGGAGAAGAATGTATAAGAGAAAAGTATATTTTTTGTATTGTCGTCTATCGATTAAACCTTCGTCAATTTATATTTATTTTGATGTTTTAGACAACGAGGTTTAGTTTAGAAAGAAAATCATAATGTACCCGTATAGAACGGAAAAGAAATTGCGAGACACATACTTTTTGTTCAATAGTGTTCCTTTGTTATCCTTTGAAATTATGAAAGCAATATATTTGCTTTTGTGTTTTGTCATTTAATATATTTTAATGCCGCCTAACAACAGAACAATATTCAAGTGTTGTTTAAGACGATGTTCCCTTAGAAGTTTGGTTTCAACTAAATTTTTCCTATGACTTCTCATTGTAGATAAAGATTAATTAGGCAAGAGAACAAGAAACCTACAATGAACCGGTGAAGAGATCAATGAAGTTGAGGCATCGTGAAGTAAATCAATGCTCGAGTTACATGCCTTAGAGTCTATGCGACTTATATAGTCGTAGAGCATTGTATAGGTGTATAATGTTTAATTTACGTATGTTAGAGTACGTATTCTTTTTTAAGCATGTTGAATGATATGGCAATTGGCAAATGTATATTTTGGAGTACTTGTATTTAAATCCTGTTTTGGATGACATTCAATTTTAACGGTTCGTAATTTCAGAATCATTCTTGAGGGTTATGAATATTAAAGTGGCCTTGATAAGTGTACATTATATTTCCCTTAATAAATGTACATTAGAGCGGTAGAAAATAGCCTACAACTCACCTGCTAATTACAACCAAAAACCAAATTACCGACCGTTTTATTTAATTACCGACCGATTAATCGGTAGGTAAAATTACCGACCGAAATATTGAATTAACGACCAAAATTTGATCGGTAAAGTACCGACCAAATATTTCGGTCAGTAATTTCAATTTACCGACCCTTATTACCGACCGAATTTCTTCGGTCGTTATGTGTCCAAAAACGGTCGGTAATTGATTTTACCGACCGATTTTTCTCCTCACCGACCATTTTTTTCGGTCGGTAATTAACCCTATTCTTTTAGTGAGTGTAGGTCGAACCACTTAATAATCGCTTGTGTTTTGTTTCTCTTTAATTTGCTTTATTTCGTTTATTGCTTTTTATAATCGTGCACGCTTCCGCAAACACAAAGACTCGACCTATAGTCTATTGTGTTTATCCATCACGATTGCTTTCATAATATTACAAACGATTTCCTTATTACATTAGTTATTGCTTTCGTTTTATTTGAGCAAATTTCCATGTACTCTACAGACAAGTCGATTGAACAGTACGACAGACTGTTCATTTTACAATTAGTACTGATAATTTTTGTTTAAGCTTCTTAAGCAACAAAATTTATAAAAAGAGTACTCAATTTACCCCCTCCCGCTCTTGAGTACTGGATCCATAGACTTAACATTTGGTATTACAACATCGTGCTCTTGATAGGCTAACACCTAAGAGTTTAGATCCTACATATGGCTCCATCATTAAAAGTATCTCAAGAGAAGACTCACAAAATATGGCATGTGTATCATATCCATCTTGTAATTTGAATACCAATTATGAGAAGTGTTTCAAATGCCAAAATTATGGTCATACATGTAACCCTTGTGGCAAGGAAACGGTTGATTGTAAACAAGGTCACAAGTTGGTTAAAAAGATATGGATTAGAAAGGACTGTAATGCTACAATGAATAACCAAAAAGGACCCAAAATTATTTGGGTACCAAAGTCCAAAGATTGATTGTTTTGCAGGCTAAAGTGAGAGGGAGCAACATGCGTTTATCAAAATAACTTTCGTTGCTCAAGGTGCATATGAGAAGATGTTTTTGACCTCCCACATAGAGCCTACAGAGTTGAGGTGTGATACATAAATTAGTAAGGTATTTCAAGTTTATTCACACTTTAAGAAAGGATGGTAAGAACTTCTCAACTCTTGATCTTAATATTAAGCAAACATCTTGAGAAGTATAATTGGTAGTTGGTATGTATATTCTTAAGCTCTTGGTTTACTACCTATTATGGTGTATTCTTCATCTTGGTTATAATAAAGATATATCTAACATCATTAAGCATATGTGTAGATGAAGAAGACCAAGGGAGAGCCTACGAGGACTTGATGAATAAAACTAGAAGCATGATAAACAGTTCACTGAACGGTTTTGATAGAGGTGATCGATATCAAGTTCAGGAGAAAGGCTCAAAGGAAAGGAGAATAACGATGATGTTTTATATGTAAATTCTCCATATGGGATTGATTCGTGGTTATTTTTGCGCGCATATTTTTCTCATTTCATTTATGTTTTTTAATACTTCCAATAATCCCATTGATCAACATTTTAAAGCTAAACACACAAGTATTTGTTCATCATTTTTGTTTGGTCAAGTTGAAAAGAGTAAAATTTGTCTTGATCTTGGTAAGACTAATGATTAACTAGCCACTTTTACTCAACTACTTTCTAGAGAACGATTTGAGAAAAATTGGTTAAAACTTAGTCTAGTAAATTGCATTTGACACTTGCATATGATGTGCTTTCTTCAATGATTGGTTAGTTTAGAGAATTTTCATATAGACTGTGTGCGTATTTACTAAAGCATGATATTCCGTGTGCCAAGTATATAGCCGACATAAGATGGTTGATTATTGAATTAAATCAGGATATGCTTTAAATTGTTGAAAGTGTCATTCAATTTTCTTACAAAAATTAACCCTTTAATTTGACTTTATCCCTTCTTAACATAACTTTCTCAAATTAGAAACATTGTTGAACCTAAACTGGGCAGTCCAATACACTGTTCGGTTAAGAAACCAATTTCCAAAACCTTGCCTTACCTCAACCTATCTACAATAGATAGGAAGCACTAAATTGATTTGACTATCCATTTAACCTACAACCCAAAACTAATTTATACCTTCAGCTATAATTGATTTTGGTTTGAGTATACTAATCTTGAGTTTCTTTTCTTTGTGCCATATTTAAGAAAATAATGATATTTTCACCTGTCTTCATTTTGGACTTTTATCTGGAGTTTTGATGATGCTATAAAGTTGGAAGAATTGTGATTACATTGGAAATATTTCTAAGGAATGAGAAAGTGCTCAAAATTGAAAAAGCAAAAGAAAGAAAAAAGAAGAAAGACGAGAATAAAAAGGAAAAACGAAAAAAAAGAACAAATATGAGCACTATGTAATGATTTATTCCTTATTCATTCCAAATCTTTATGTTTTTCATGTTCCTTAAAGCTCCATATTCATGTATCTTATTTTCATTTGCTACAATTATCATGCACGTAGTTTATAAATCTCATGAACTTTCTATACTCTTATTCGAAGTCAATTCTAACCCAGCCACATAAACCAAAACCCCATCTAACCCTACAAAACTAACTCCGCATTTGATCTAACCTTTGTGTGACACTTCTAACTTTTTATTTGCATATTGTGGTGGTATTCAATGTGGTGACTTTATTATGTTAAGCATCACATACTTGAAATCTGGAGTAATCTTGCTTGTGTTTATACAATTCTAGTCTTTTAATGTCATTTCCCTTTTCGATGATGTTAAGAGGGGGAAGAATACATATGTTTATTGTTAATTGCTTGCTACTAGACCTTGTCAAGACTAATACTATCTTATCGTTCTTTGGAAGGTGTTTAGTTACATTGGCACAAGTTAGTTAGCGGTTTAACTAACTCTTGACATTTGTTATTCTCTTTTACTTGGTCATTACTTTCAAGCTTCATTCAAGAGAAATCATATTTTGAGGGGGAACTTAATTTAAAAGGCTTGCCATCATCAAAAAGGGGAAAATTGTTAAGATATGTTCTTTTGATGATGACAAGCTACTGGGGGGACTGTGTCATGACTGCAGCATACTTGATCAATATGCTGCCCTCCTCTGTTAAAAATAACAGAATCCCTTATGAAGTGATGCATAAAAAGGCACCAGATTACAGCAGCTTGAAGGTCTTTGGCTGTCTTGCCATGGCCTACAACCCAGATAGGAATACGGATAAGTTTAAACCAAGGGGGATTCCTTGTGTATTTCTGGGCTATGCCACAAACAAAAAGGAGTACAAAGTTGAAGAACTTCTCACCAAAAGACGATTTGTGACCAGGGATGTCACATTTCATGTGAACACATTCCCCTTCTCATCTCATAAAAAAGAAAATGATATGCATCCCATTCATGTCCCAATCCCACATAAACAACAGAATGCTAATGGGCTCACAGTGCCTGAATGATATGTTAGACCAATACCTTATGATACTAATGAACAAGAAACTCCGACAAAAGTTGAACAAGGAAATGAAATTCACTGTGAAGGACAGCAAGGCAGACCTGTGAGAAATAGAAAAGCTCCAACTTGGATGAAAGACTTTGTTATAAACGACAAAGCTGCAAACACAAGGGAAAAAGCTACCGAGATTGCTCAAGCGGTTGAAACAGGAGTAGAACAATCCTTTGCAAACATGGTAAATAAAATTTCCAATTGTGAAGAGCCTTATTTTTTTAAGGATGTTGTCAAAAGTGAAGAATGGGTGACATCCATGAATAAGGAATTAGAAGCTTTCGAAATCAATGATACTTGGACATTACTGAGTTACTCCCTGGTAGGAAGGCTATAGGGACCATATGGTTGTACAAGATGAAATTCAAACCAGATGGGTCACTAGATAGGTATAAATCTAGGTTTGTAACTCAAGAATGCAGGCAAAGGGCAGGTCTAGATTATACTGATACCTTTGCTCATGTGGCAAAAATGACAACCATAAGAGCATTACTTGCCATTGTGGCAATGAAATGATTGTTTATCTGTCAAATGGATGTCAACACTGCATTTTTTCATGGTGATCTCAAGGAACATGTATATATGCAACTGCCACTGGGATATGAAGGGTTTGGAGACAGTTTCACCATTGGAAAGCAGCCTCAGACTAGAGAGCATGGCACTAAAGTATGCAAACTCAAGAAGTCTCCCTATGGGCTCAAACAAGCTCCTAGACAATGGTTTGCAAAGCTATATACCACCCTTATAAAGTTTGGCTACACTCAATCTTATGCAGATCACTCCTTGTTTGTCAAAATAAATGCATTACATATCACCACAGTACTTGTGTACGTGGATGACATGATGATTGCAGGAAACAGTGAGTCAGAACTTAAAGCCTTGAAAAATGTTTTGAGCTCAGAATTTCACATGAAGGATCTAGGGCCTCTATCTTATTTCTTGGGATTAGAAATTGCTCACATCCCTCAAGGAGTGTTCATCTCTCAAAATAAATACACAAATGATATGATAAGGGAGTTTGGCATTAACAAAGAAAGATCCCAGAAAGTACCTCTAGATGCTCATGTTAAGTTAGAGCCTAACAAAGGCACACCTCTCCCAAATCCAGAAATATATAGGGGGCTTATTGGGAAACTGATTTACCTAACCATTTCTAGACCAGACATATCCTTCTTTGTTCTAATGCTTAACCAGTTCATGCAGCTACCTACTTTATATCACTGGCAAGCTGCAAAGAGCGTTCTGAGATACCTAAAGCATGCTCCTGGTCAAGGAATCCTTCTCGCTCATTCCTCTAAAGCATAGTTGACAGCTTACTGTGACTCTAACTAGGCATCCTGCCCATACTCAAGAAGATCTACTACTGATTTCTGCATCTTACTTGGTGATTCACCAATATCATGGAAAGCTAAAAAGAAGAGTGTGGTGGCCTGATCCTCAGCTGAAGCTGAATATAGAGCTATGGGTCTGACGGGTTGTGAGGTTACATGGTTGATGACTCTTCTGAAAGACCTTAGTCTCAGGAATATACCCTCGGCAACCTTGAGGTGTGATAATCAGGCAATATTAAAAATTGCTGCAAATCATGTATACACGAAAGAACTAAATACATGGAGTTGGATTGCCACTTCATAAGGGAGAAGATTGCTCAAGGAATAGTGAGCCCATCCTATGTTCCTTCTCACAGACAAGTTGCTGATATACTCACCAAACCTCTCTTTGTTGGTCAGCACCACAAGCTCATGCACAAGATGGGAATAATGGACCTTCCATACTCTCATCTTGAGGGGGAGTGTAAAAGAAATAAAGTTCATGAAGCAAGGTCCCGTGAGAATGGTACCAAACATCATGTGAGAAGGTAGTGTGAGCTGTAAATTATAAGCCACATTGTCCTTATTTGGTTTTGCCTTTATGTGTGAATCATTCTAGGTTAGTGTGCCTACCTTGTATAAAAGAATGTAAGGTTACATCATGAATATTCATTCACAAAAATTATAGTCATCTAGGTAGCACGAAAACGGACACGGATACGGACACGTGATACGACATCTCGTAAAATTTAGGACACGGGACACGGCATTTAAATTTAATAAAATATATATTTTATAGTTATATATAACGTACGATTTTATTTTTATATTGGTATTTGATATTAAATGTATATAATTGAAGGTAAAATTTGACTTTGACTATAATTTATTCCCATTTCTACCCAACTCATCTTCTAATCAATCTCTTTTAGTCTTTCAACCTCTCATTCCGTATTTATAAGGTGTCTGTGTGTCCGACACGGTGTCCGACACGAGACGGCTAGTTAGTAGTAGTGTCCGTGCTACTTAGTGGCTCATGACTACAAAAGTTTACACATTGATTTTTGAGGCAAAAATATACTTTTCTAATCAAGAGTGGGTTCCACTACATTAAGAGATTAAATTTCTTTCTTACAGAAATATGCATTCAATAAAACAGAAAGCATTTTTAAAATAATGCTCAAAAAATAAATATTTGTCGTTTTGGGTCGGGTTTAAAACTATTTATCAAAATGGTGTCCACGTAGGCTCGAATTTCGCGAACCAAAAACACGAAGGAAACACGCCATTGGCAATGGCGTGTTTCTAGTGAGTACGAAAATGCAAACTTACAAAAATTGATTAAAAGTAAACACGCCATTGGGAATGGCGGGTTTTCTTACAGAGACACGCCATTCCCAATGGCGTGTCTATGAACAGTACAAATATTTTTTTTTTTTTTTTTTTTTAAAAAAAAAAATTTTTTTTTTTTAGAAAAAAAAAATAAAAAATTTAAAGACACGCCAATGGGAATGGCGTGTTTGTTCCGTATTTCAGGTTTTGAAAACCCGAGCCTACGTGGACACCATTTTGATAAATAGTTTTAAACCCGACCCAAAACAACAAATACTTATTTTTTCAGCATTATTTTAAAAATGAACTCAATAAAACACATGTTAAAATATAAGTTCTAATTATATACATAAAAAAATTACAAATAAAGCATGAATTAAAAATTACTAACCAATTAAAAATTACATTAAAAATAGAAGTTAACAGAAGACCCTTTGGATGCTTTCTCAGGAATTTGACAATTAAATAACAATGACATCACATGATTTATAAACCCATCATGCAAAAGGAAGTCATAAGCAACATAGATCAAATCATCAAATGTTCAACATCACTATACGCAGATCACATTTCGTATGGATAAACTAGTTTTGGAACCCGCCGAAATTTGCGGGTTAGCTTTGTTGATCCTAAATGATAGGATATAAACCCATCAAATCTGTAAATTACCACGTGTCTTGTTTTGAATTGACGAAGTAGTTGAACTTGACTTGACTTAATTTCGTGGTTGTGTAGGTGATGATGTTTAAAATTAGGAATTGTTCTTCGTTTATCGTATCTCGATGTATACAATTTCTTTCCAAATTACAGTTAAGACTTTTACAAACAACAAAGTTCATATATAATCAATCTTAGTTGAAAAGTCAGAGTCAATATTTACAGGAGTTCATTGATGCTTAGGTGCTTAAACAATCTGCGGAAGGTGAGGTAATGACGTAACGTCAATACCATGAGAGAATTGGTCAATCACAAAATACATCAATTCGACAGTCCTTATTTCAGGTTATCATTAAAAAATTGGATATTCTGATACTCCTCAACTTTTTCACTTTCTACGTGGTATTCCTACACTTTTGGAAACATACATGGTATCCATAAATTTTCTAATTTATATTAAGCGTAACCCTAAACTTTAATTCTGTCAATTAGGATATGTTTTAGACGTTAAGTGCTGAGTTGGACGCTTATGTGGAACATGACTGGCTGTGACTAGGACTATTACTTGGCATTATAAAAACCCTCACTCTTTTGGCTTGTTTAACACACCTCTCCTCTCATTCTACCATTTCATCTTCATCTTTCTATGTTTTTTTTCTCATCTCCCTACTCGCATTCTACCCTCTGTTTGTTGATAATTAAGTTCATTTATTGTCTTGATCTTCATCTATTTGGCGATTGAAGCAGGTATGATGTTCATTTATCATTTTCCCTAAATTATAGCATTCTGACCACATCGATTACAATATTGGTTCCTAAAATCAAGACTATCTATTGACAATTTTTTCTAAGAAGATGAAGAAGACATGAGAGATAAATGAAAAAAAAAAGGAACAATATCACAGAATTTTAAGAAGGAAGATGGAAGAAGGAAGTAGAAGAAGAATGGTGGAAGCTGATGAAAGAAAGAACACTAAATAATGCTAATTGGGAGGGAAAATGGGAAAAATGGCGGGAATCTACGTGGAATATGGCAAAAGCCAGTCATATTCCACATAAGCGTCCAACTCTACAATTAATGTCTAAAATATATACTAATTGACAGAATTAAAAATGAGGGTTACGCTTAATACAAATTAGAAAACTTAGGGGTACCATGTATGTTTCCAAAAGGGTGGGGGTACCACGTAGAAAGTCAAAAAATTGAGGGGTACCATGTAGAATATCCCTTAAAAAATTGTCCAAAATAAACGAATCAAAGAGAAAAGAGAGTATGATATAATTAATGGAAAAAAAACCGTCGATTAACTTGATGGAAAGATAAAGCGTAATGATGTGAGACAATAAATGTTGGAGGCGTTATATTTTTTCCAAAGGTGAAGATGGTCAGTTTTTGCCTTCTATTAATGGTGATGGCGTTATTTTTTGGTGAAGTGAAGTGAAGACGGTGCTCGATATTTAATTGAGGAAGACTAAGTATATATATATTCAATATAATAGGAGATCAAAAGTTGGGTTTTTTCATGATGTACTTATTAAGGAAACTACTTCTTAGTATTATCTTCTATTATATTGTGTAATATATTGTTATTATATCTTTCCATGTTCACAATCTTATATGATACTGTATCTTATTAGTTTAACCTAGTTTAACCTAGAACTCTTGTATTATATATATAGCTTGTATCCTTGTTAATATAATAAAGTCAATTACAATTCATCTCTTATATCTTACATGGTATCAAGAGCAACGATCAATCCCCACAAAATTTCTCCATGGCCGGCCTTAACTCAACGATTCCGAATACCCATGAACCTCTCGTTCCCTTTATCGTAATCAATCTCTCTCAATGCATCAAACTAACGTCTAGTACCTATCGTTCATGGTCTACGCAAATCGAAGACTTCCTCTTCGGTTTTGATCTATTCAAATATGTTGATGGAACTTATCCATGTCCACCGGCTCTCCTCTCCACTGCCGAGAAAAAAGAAGTCCCAAACCCGACTTATCAAACTTGGCTTCGCCAAGACCGGTTTATCAAAGGTGCCCTACTCGGCACAATCGATCCCTCTATCACACCGCTACTTCTTCCAGCCAAGTCGTCTCATGATGTTTGGACAACATTGGCTAACACTTATGGCAACCTGTCTCGTGGCCATATTCTTCAAGTAAAGGATCGTCTCAAATCCATCACTAAGGGTGACAAGACCGTCACTGAATATATGCAATCTATCCGGACTTGCACTGATGAACTAGTTCATATGGGTAAAGCAATGGATGCGGAAGATATCATCGGACAGGTAATTGATGGTCTTCATTATGAATCCTACAAACCCGTAATCGACGCGGTACGTGCTCGTGACACTCTTATTTCTTTTGATGCCTTACATGAAAAGCTACTAAACCATGACATAACATATAAACCGTCCTCTCATAATACCGACTTACCAGCCTCCGTTCACTACACCCACACCCCGTACCCTCGCAAATATAATAAACCGAACACTCCCTCCAACAACTCAACCGGCCTACTCCCACGACCCAACACCATGCCCTACAACTCACCGTCTTACAATACCTCGACCAATTCCTCCACTTCTTCTGCCCCCTTCAAGGGCCGTTGTCAGTGGTGCAAAAACACCGGTCATTATGTTGATGTTTGTAGGGAGTTTAAACGCCTTTTCCCCACTGTTCAAATACCGCCATTCCCACGCCGTAACCAACCTCAAGCCCACACCGTGACAGCCAATACTACACCCGACCCTCGCTCCTATTTACTTGACAGTGGAACAACTCACCATATTACGAGTGACCTCAACAACCTTGCTCTTCATCATCCTTATGACGGGGTCGACGATCTAATAATTGGAGACGGATCTTTGCTATCAATCCAAAATATCGGTTCTTTTTCTTACTCTACCTCCTCCTTTTCGTTACAATTTAATAACGTTCTTTACGTTCCAAATATCTCTCGCAATATTATTTCTATCACTAAACTTTGTCACGATAATAATGCCGTTGCAATCTTCTTACCCACTTCTTGTCTTGTAAAGGATCTCAAGACCGGCCTCACTCTCCTCCAAGGCACTAAACGCAACGGCCTCTTTGAATGGTGCCCCTCTCTTCTACCTCAAGCCTACCCGAGTCTCCTCCTTCCCAAACCCGTGTGGCACCATCGCTTAGGTCATCCGTCATCCAAAGTTCTTAGCCTCATTAACAACATTGGGCACTTCTCGGTGCAATCGGCACTCCACTCGGACTGCCCGTCTTGTGATATCAATAAGAGCCATAAGCTCCCGTTTTCTATCTCGTCTTTTACTACTACTGCACCATTACAATTAATTTTTTCGGATGTTTGGACATCTCCCGTTTTATCATATGACAATTTTAAGTACTATGTTATTTTTGTGGATCATTTTACTAAGTATATGTGGCTATATCCATTAAAACGAAAATCCGATACATATGCTACCTTTCTTCGCTTTCGTGCCTTAGTCGAAAAATACTTCAATATGCCTATCATTCAAGTCTTCTCCGACAATGGAGGTGAATACCTCAAGCTTACCCCGACTCTAGGCACCCACGGCATCTCCCACTTCACCTCCCCTCCCCACACCCCGGAACACAATGGGTATGCCAAAAGACGGCATCGTCACATTGTCGAAACTGGCCTTGCTCTTCTCTCCCACGACCAACTTCCCCCTACCTTTTGGCCTCACGCCTTTACTACCGCTTCTTATCTCATTAACCGTATGCCCACTGCTACTCTCAACAATGTCTCTCCTTACTTCAAAATTTTTCACAAACAACCTAATTACGACAAATTACGCAGCTTCGGATGCTTGTGCTACCCATGGCTTAGACCGTACACCCAACACAAATTAGCACCTCGCTCCATCCCTTGCATCTTCGTAGGCTACTCTCCTACCCAAAGCGCATATCATTGTCTCGAACCCACTACCCATAGAATTTATACTTCCCGCCATGTCAAATTTATCGAAACTAAATTCCCGTACCTCACGATCCGCACCAATCCCAGCACTACCCTTCCCTCCCCGCATACCTGGTGCTCGGTTTCCCTTCCCCTGCTACAACCCGCTACTTCCCCTGTTTCCCCTGCCTCCCCACCCCCTGTTTTCCCTGTTTCCCCTCCCCCTGTTTCCCCTGCCACCATCGAACAACCCCTTCCCCCGTCCCCTCCGCGCTCTCCTGCTTCTCCTGCTGTCGACCCACCCACCACAGCTTCAGCTCCACATACACCCTTCTCCCTCCCGACTACGGTCACCCCTCCTCCTCCCCCTTACCCGACTCGTCATGTTATCACCCGTCTCACTAATAACATAACTTGTCCCAACCCGAAATATGCCAAAACAGCATCCCTTTCCTCCTCGTCTCACTCTCTTCCAGCCACGGTCAAGCAAGCACTACTTGACCCTAGGTGGCGTGCCGCCATGGAAGCCGAATTCCAAGCTCTAACCAAGAATAACACATGGTCGTTAATTCCCTCTCACACTGATTATAATACCATCGGTTGCAAATGGGTCTTTCGTGTCAAATATCACTCGGATAACACCGTTGACAAATTCAAAGCCCGTCTTGTAGCCAAAGGTTTCCACCAACGTCCCGGTCTTGACTATACCGACACATATAGTCCCGTTGTCAAACCCGCTACCATTCGACTCATTCTCTCTCTCGCTCTCTCCCACAAATGGCCCCTCCGTCATCTCGATGTTAACAATGCCTTTCTCCAAGGATCCCTTTCCGACACCGTTTATATGTCTCAACCCCCCGGCTTCCAAAATACTTCCTTTCCTTCTCACGTTTGTAAGCTTCACAAAGCCATTTACGGCTTAAAACAGGCCCCTCGTGCGTGGTTCACTGAACTGCGTACCTACCTCCTCTCCTTCGGGTTTACTAGCTCCATCTCTGATCCGTCTCTATTCTATCTCACTCGCCCTACTTACTCCATGTATCTCCTTGTCTATGTAGATGATATCATTGTCACTGGCTCCTCCCCGTCTCATCTTACTCACTTTCTCCAAAGAATACATTCCCGTTTCTCGTTAAAAGATCTCGGTCCCCCGTCTTACTTCCTTGGTGTTGAGGTCACTCCTAATCCCAATGGGCTACTCCTTACTCAAACTAAATACATTAATGACTTACTCACCCGTCACAAGTTTCTCGACTGCAAACCTACCCCTATACCGATGCTTCCCTATCCACCGTTAACAAAATCCGAAGGTCCCACTATCCCTACCCACACGGAGTATCGTGCCATCATTGGCTCGTTACAATACCTTTCATTAACCCGTCCCGACTTAGCCTTTACTGTTAACAAATTAGCCCAGTTCCTTCATGACCCAAAAGAGTGTCACTGGTCCGCGCTTAAACGTCTATTACGGTACCTTAAAGGGTCTCATGATCTTGGTCTTCAATTACATGCCAATACACCTTCTGTTCTCCATGCCTTTTGCGATGCTGATTGGGCAGGTGATAAGGATGATTATATTTCTACTAGCGGGTACATAGTCTATCTTGGTCGTAATCCTATCTCTTGGGTATCCCGCAAGCAACGTACTATTGCCCGTTCCTCCACTGAAGCAGAATTTCAGGCCATTGCCGATGTCACGGCTGAACTTCTCTGGGTTCGCTCTCTACTTGATGAATTACATATGCCGTGTCCAGCTACTCCCGTCATCTATTGTGATAATCTTGGTGCGACTCATTACTCAGAAAACCCGGTATTTCACTCCCGCATGAAGCACGTCGCGCTGTCCTTTAACTTTGTTCGGGAACATGTTCGTAACAAAGCCATCCGTGTCCAGCATGTGCACACAAATGATCAACTTGCGGATGCTTTGACGAAGCCCTTACCACGTCCTCGGTTTGCTACTCTGTTATCCAAGATCGGTCTATCCTCCGGATTGTCCGTCTTGCAGGGGCGTATTAAGGAAACTACTTCTTAGTATTATCTTCTATTATATTGTGTAATATATTGTTATTATATCTTTCCATGTTCACATTCTTATATGATACTGTATCTTATTAGTTTAACCTAGTTTAACCTAGAACTCTTGTATTATATATATAGCTTGTATCCTTGTTAATATAATAAAGTCAATTACAATTCATCTGTGACACCCTCGAATTTGCGGAAAGATAAACAAGTAATTTAAATAAATAAAAGATGAGAATACGTTTTTAATAGGTTCACCTTAGTGAAAATCGGTAAATTTTAAAACCGGAACCTACCATTAAATATATTCATCATAACAAAGGTGTCTTAAAGAAAAAGGTTCATAACAAAAAGGAAATAATATTATACATAAGAAGTATCTAAAACGGGAGACATATCTCCCTATAAATACGGAAATAAAAGAGTGTATTAAATAATACAATCCTAAGAACCGAATATAGGTCCAAGGTAATACTTCACTCGCTAGCTCGTCAATGTACCCAAGTATGCATCACAAACCTGCCAACCGCATTAAATATAAACACGGAATCCACAGTCAGTGGGGAGTAACTCCGAGTTCTCCCAGCCACGAAATGTCGAGTTTAATAAAACATGAATAACATAAAAGAGATGAATATGGAAAATACAAAGCCTTAACATATACGATATACTTTTCATGTTATGAAACAAATAACTAACATATAACCTAGCATATGAAGGCTAAGCTACTCATGCAAGCTATCATGTGAATTAGTTAACAACCTATACCACGAGGTAGGGAAGCTAGTATGCTAGCTCAGAGGTTACATTTAAAACATGGCCATGATACAACGCAACCCTAATCATACAAACTATCATGTGAATCAGTTAACAATCGGTAATCCAAACTCTATCAACCTTAGCCGGCTTGCATCTCACCTTCTAAGATTCATAGAATCATCAAACATGAAAGACCAATACGTCTAGAAACAGGCATAAGTTCTTAGTACAGTCAATAGTCGACTTCTGTAACTCGAGTCTATACCACAAGGTAGGATAAACATCCTAGTCCTAGACTGATCAGACCTAGCGACAACAGCTAACCCATTCCCTGTCTCATGACCAAAAGTACATGAGAATCTCTACTAGGAGACCCCTAAGCAGAGTTGGCTAGTACTTAAGCTGGCTCCATTCCCAAAGTGGAAGCAATTAGGCAGCCATGCCCCGGCTTGGTATCAAAATCCCAGGCCAGTGACACAAAAGCTATCAAGCTGTGAACTATATACTCGTTAAAGATAGTAAGGTCTATCAATGTCATGGTCAAGGTACTCATTTAGAATTAGAATGGTCAACACGCCATATAAATCATAATTCTCTATGAGTACTTAGTCAACACGACATATATCATACAATTAAACAGTCACGGGAAAAACTTCCTATCATGTGACTAATTGCATATAAATCACATTCAAATATCATATCGCCTCATATCTACTAAGGCTCATTCATTCATTCATTAAATAAAACTTTACCTGAAGACAAATCCCAGACCCGAGTCCCGCGACGGGTCATCAGTCAAAACGGGGCTGACTAGATCATAGTTTGACCAAACCCGTTTGGTCAAACCGGCTAGAAACAGAGTCTTAGCCATTTAGGCTTGAACATAAGAACATCATATTCATTTCATGCTATTTTATTCTAATTTCTAACATGTGAATTATTAATTCTTACGAAACCCGCTTGACTTAAAGGATATCAAATTAAACTACAATCTCATTCTATAATTTCTAACATGTGAGAAATAATAATATTATGAAAACCGTTTAATTAAATAATTTACTTATTAAAATTTCCCACTTGCTAAATATTACAAAACATGATATAATAATAACAATAAACTCAAAAACCGTCACAAGCCCAAAGGAGGGCTCACGGGTCAGCCGGGCCTGGACTGGGCCGAGACTGAACCGGACCTGGACTGGGCCCACGGGCCTGGTTTGGGCCGGTTTTGGTCAACATTTCTAAAATCGTTTTCTTAATATTTCCCGCATGCTTAACATATTTAAAACCCGTCAAAACAACAACAAAACAATCAAGTATCGACACAAGCCCAAAGGCCAAATAACGGGCCAACCTAGACCGGCCTGGACCGGGCCTGAACCGGCCTGAACCGGGCCTGAACCGGATCGGTTTCTCAGCCACCATACACGGCCACCATCAACAACAACCCAAATTTATTTCTAACATGTTTTAATTAACAACCATCCATTTTAACAACCAATTCATCCATCATTCATACAAAAATTATGATTATGAATAAATCATCCAACATGTCAAAAACACTAAATATGTTAATTATTCATAGAACTTAATAATAATAACAACCTAGCATGTTACTACTTAAAATCATAAATAACAAAAACAAAGGTAAAAACATATGTGACATTAATTCGTCGAGTAACTCGGTAATCGTTACCTTAGCTAGCACAAAACCAAATAGCACCAAAATAAGACCTAAAAACCCGTCTACTAATCTTCTTCTAAAATATACGAGTCACCAAACTCGTCTTCATAATCTTCTCCTATAAGAAATGACAAAAATAACATTATTAGAATTAAAACTTGATTTCAACAATTAAAGTGTTGAAAACGATTTTGTCGGAATTGAAAATGAAACGTACACGGAGATGAAGAGCGGAAGAGAGAGAGACTCTAGAAATATAATTTAGAACGGAGTTGGCCAAGTAACGAAGGTTTTGTGACGATTTTGCTCAAGAACGATCAAGAACACGAAGAACAATTATGATTATATTAAAGAAGGTATTAAGTAGATATTAAGTTGATTTAATGTAAAATAAAAAGATAATGAGTGAGTAAGAGGGGAATTGGGCCGTGTAATATAGAGGTTTAACGGGAGTCGGGTTTTGAACTTGTCGTTACGGAATTGACTCGGGTTTTATAAATATATTATCGTAAATATCTAGATATTATTAGATATTATGCTAGTTTAATCAAATATCTAGATATTATTAGATATTATGTTAGTTTAATCAAAAGAAAGGAAAATATCTAATCCTAAGAGACAAGAGGGAAGAGGCGTGTGGAAGAGAAGAAATCGGGTCCGGGTTTAAGCGATTTGTTGCGTAATTTAAGCTGACAGATTGATAAAGTTACAAATATCTTAGATATTTGTATTAGTTTAATCAAGTTTAATCAAAAGATCTAAAATGAGGGAAAAAGGTGATTTGGGCGTGTGGCACATGTAGGAGTCGGGTTTTGGGTTTGTTTCGAGACTTAAGTTGACTCGGGAATAGTTAAATGAAGTTCGGGTTTAAACCGTATAACCTACTCTTTAATTCCAAATAAATTCAAAATAATTATATTAAATTATCATAAATTCAAATAAATCGTAATAAATTAAAATAAGTTAAATTTATTACTTTTCAAATATAATTTCGGTCTTTCAAATTACGGGTTGTTACAACATCTCTTATATCTTACAGTACTCTTGTGTTTTTTCATTTGCTACCATATATCCCTCATTTTTGATTAACTTCTTATGTACCCCTAAATTTAATTAGTTGTTATAAAACATGACCTTAGTCTAATCTTCCGTCTAATGCTCTGTTAATTGCCCTTGTAGACTAATGACATGCCTCACTTGTCTGATGATATGGCGCCAAGTATTTGATGATGTGGCTGGGAAGTTTGAACTCCATCAATCAGAAAAAAAAAACCAAAAACCTATTACACTTCCTCTGTTAAACCTTCATTCTTAATTTACTACGCGTGAACCCTAATTGAGACCTAAATCAAACCCCAGATCATAAACTTTAACAACTGTGTAATCATCATCTTCTAATCCACCTGTTGCTCACTTTGAATTTCATGGTATGTAAGTTACCTTCATAATCTTACAATTAATCTATGAATTTTTTAACTTTATTGTTGTTGTATGATCTTTACAAATCTCCTGCTAAATCTCCTATTCAAAGCCATAAGTTGCAAGTTATAAGAGGTTTTAAACCTGTTCCTAAAACTCATATGGAACCAAATCAGAATATTGATGCCAGGTATCTCCAACAAGAACTGCCCCTTACTCACCTGTACCTAGCATAAATGATGTTGTTATAATATCACCAAGGAGAAGTCTTAGACTTAGGCAACCTTCAATGTCCCCTCAAACCACAGCAACACAATCCACTCGAATTGTACCTCAAACATGTCAAACATAACCAACTCCAATTGTAACACTCTCATTTAACCAAGAGCCTTTAGCAAGACATTCCCGGTTAAATAAGGTTGTTAGTATCTCAGTTCCTTGAGGCAATAATATCAAAGGTAACCATAAAAGGGACTTTATATTAAAATTACATAATTGTCCCGAACTGTTTCAAACCTTGACTTTAAACGTCTTACATCACCAACTATTATAAATGAAAATGCTGAATTATTAAGTAAACGAAAATCTAATAAATAAATTGATAGTTCTAATAATAGTAAACTGAATAGTCCAACACCTTTAGCTCGTCTCGTCCCGCATCCCACATCATCATTCAAAGCTAACAACCATTACCTGCTTGACTCACTGCATGCTCCCCAATTGCCGGAAATATCAATTGGTTCATCACAGAGTTGAAATATAATTTGACACAAGAAAGCACACACGTCAACCAAAGGTTGAGTAGAAAAATATCAAACACAATACATAATACGATGCACAACACAACGTATTAGATACAAGGTCATACTCCGGCGCCTACCTCCCTCCTCGACTCGCAAGTCGGCATCATAAACATTCCCCCTTGGCTCCTACCTCCCTTCTCCCTTATTGCATTTCTCCCCTGAACGCCTAACTCCCTCCTCGACTGCAGATCGGTATAACATATCACACATCAATATCAAACCATCCAATGTCATTCATGTGAGTATCATCACAATTCACATACATCAATCATTGCAATATCATCTCAATCTAATTATACAAGTTAACATAACATGACATTATACAGTTGAGTAATAGATATTCCGTTTCACGCGATAGCAATGGATATTCCGTTTCACGGGAGCGATTAATAATATTCCACTATGATTTCTCCATCTACACAATACATATAACATATATTCAATAACATGGGCATACAAAATCAATCCCTTAAACAAATACACTAATTCCCCCAATTCCCAAGTCCAGGGTTTACTAATTAAGGAAATTAAACTAATCTAGACACACACTAAGTAATTAAAGATAAATAGTACGAATTAAAGAATAAAATAAAACCAACTTACAATAACAAAGATGAAGGTGTTGAAAGATTGCTTGAAAAGTCTCCAAACGATGAACAAAGTCTCTTCTTTTTCCTTCCCTCTAGATTAATGCTAACTTAAATACTCATATAATAATTTCATGAAATAATTATCCTAAAGTTCAACCTTATAAGAATTTGTAAGATTATACTGTACACGAAGTATAATATGTTTTGTTGGACGTGTCGTAAAAATATGAGTTTATTTCCTCTTTAATCTCTATTGATATTCAGATACGGAGAAGATGAAGTAATGATGTTTATGAAAATATTGACCGAAATTAGTCGTATCTACCCTTCAATGCTCGAACTTACTGTTATAACAGAAACGAGAAAGAACAAATAAAGAACAATAAAGACGATAACACACAGATTTACGTGGTTCACTAACGGTGTGTTAGCTACGTCCACAGGGCAGAAGGGAGGAGAGTTTTATTAGTATTGAGGAGTTTACAGAGTTTTCAGATTCAGAATTCAGATTGTTATGATATGCACAACTGCTAGGGTTAAGCTTAATTAAGGAGTTTATATAGTACTATCTAAGACCTAGTACATAAAACCTAGAAAGGGCCAAAACAGACCATAGCCCCAAAGCAAATTTCTAGCCCAAACAGATTAAAGGATACCATAGGCCCCTTGACCCCGACTCGCTGATTGGGTAGCGAAACCCCCGCATTGTTACTCGAAGTGACAACTAAACTGATTCAAGGTATAATTCCAACACTTACATTCTTAACTTTTAATGGTTTGCACAAAATAAAAAACTAAATTATGTCTGCTTCTTGTAATTAAGGTGGTACTGAGATTCAGTACTACCGGGTGGCGCCCTGTCGCTTTCCTTAATGAATGATTTAGAATTTTTTGTATATAGAAGAAATAAAGTTAATAATGATTTACCGTTAAAATATATTTTCTCACACCAAAAATTCCCTAAATACTAAGTGAATAATAATCTCATGAAATTGTTTCTTTAATACCTAAAATAAGGGAATAAATAAGAATTGATGGGGATATAAATATTAAAAATGAGGTATGTTTAGGGTCAAAAATCGGGTTCTTCATTAAGGCGGCTCAAAATATTGGTAGCGATGGCTAGGTATGTTTCTTGATCTCTTTTATCGCATCCACATTGGGTTTCATGTTCATTATAAGATTAGAACACGCTAAATATAATTTAAGATCAAACTTACATAAAAACCATCGTCATAAACTTAATATCAAGTATGAGACCGGGACGAGAGAAAAAATTAAGGTTTGTTCCATCCAACACAAATATTTTAGGTCCGGTTTTTGTTCACTTATAGGTCTTAGGTTCGAATTAAACGGATACTCATCCTTATATATTAATAGCAAGGTTACCATATTCACTTAATTGCCTCACGAATAGCTAATCGATTCCTGTGAATTAGGAATCCTAAATTATTTGGAATTTTGACCGTGTTTGGTTATAATGTTATCAAATTATGATGTGTTTTGATCTAATCGCGTATTCGGATCACAAATTCAAATCGATCATACTACGAATCTGGTAAAGATAGATTTATAGTATTTTCCATTACATTAAACACTCATTTGAGCTCATCAAATATGGATAAACCATTACTTTTTTTTCCCTATCTTTGGGTGAAAGAGTTGTCATATTTCCCCTTAAAACAATGTTAGTAATGAAAAAAAAAATTTGTATAATTCAAAATCAAAATTATTACAAGCACATCCAAATAACCAAGAATGGATATTACAAATACAAAGGGGGTGGAAAAGAGAATACATCATAATGGAATTAGGGAAGAAGATTCACATGGATCTTCATCTACTGTTTAACAGGAATATTGACAGCATTAATGATACCACAATGCCTTCTAACCTCTCCTTGTTGACCAGTAAGCACATTCATCTTCCCAAGCTTAATCATAGCCTTGTTAAACTTCTTCTTCCACAATTCGGCATTGCCCGCGTATTGCTTAACCATATCCTTAGTAGTCCCATGGACCGCCATGGCTAAATCCGATGGAAGCACACCCTTACCCTTACTAATATTCTCGTAAAACGACACACCCCATGCCGCATTGTTGTTGTTCTCCGGGTTCAATGGTACTGTTAATTTCCAAAACCAATCTCTTTCATCCTTTGCTGGACAGAAGTCCTTTTGCTGCACTATGGACTTATAACTCTTGTCCATAATCTGGTCCGCCTCGGGAACTTCTGCGGTCGAGTTGGTTGCAAAAATGGTACCCTGACACCGGGTTTGTCCGATTGAGTGGGACCCTTCAAGAACTACGAGGTCTTCGACAGTGAGGCCTTTTGCAGCGTACAATCCAGTTAGGGTTTCAACGTCGGAGGTGCTCTTAGGGAGGCCTCCGGCAAAGTTGCCATCAACGAGAACACCGTCTCGGCGACCTGCAGGGATCACATAGTGGGGGCTTCCCAGGGAGACGATGGCGTCACGAGCCGCGTATGCAAGGATGTCTGCGCATGATACGACGTTAGGGCAGTGTTTCTCGACCTCGGTTTTGATTTCGTCGATGACATTCATGCCTCGTAGAGATATGCCGTTGGCTGGGTGTGCCATTTCTGTGTTGTATAGGTTGTAACGTTGTGGTGTAAGTAGGATTGATCCATCACATCCCTGTTATATTACATTATCAAAATGGTAACCGGAAATAGCGAACTACTCATTATACTCCAAATTAAATAACTTTTTATTTCTCATTTTGCTTATATTTATATTTATGTTTATTAGTCAAAAAGCATTTAACCATTTTGTAAAATTAAATGCATTAAAGTAATTCTTTAGATTTTGTAAAATAAATATCAATGTGATTAAATTGACTAGCGTATTATTAATAATTATCGACATTAGGATATATTTTGTAAGTTTTTATTTTTTAAACGCATCCATCCGTTTTATTATTTAAAATGTCTCGTGTAAAAACGATTTGAAGATGATTACCGTGATGAAGCAATCATGAAAATGGAGACGAATAATGCCGGGAATGTTTCCTCCTTCTTTTTTCGCGTTTTTGTTCAAAACATCAGAAACAATTTTCTCAACATTAGGGCATTTTCTTTTGTAAAAATCAATGCTAAGTGTGTTAATAATAGCAGTGGTGTTAACAGTGATGGAAGCCAATGAAGGGGTGGCAATAGCTAAGATAGTAACGATGAATGGCAAGGGTGAGGCCATTATTTTATGTGAAAATATAAGCCCCCCTTGTTTTGTTTTATTGATTTTGGATTTATTTTGTGTGCTTGTGATTTGGAAAATATGAGGGATCAAGTATTTATATTCCAAGAGAATATTGAAGGGGATGGTCGAACGTAATAGTTGGAGACATGAGGCTACATAAGTTTTGTCATGTAATGTTTTATTTCCTATAAATAGATCACTAAAATTTCCATGGTTAACAATAGAATTTTACAAACCTTCACCTTTAACTTGGTTTAGCGCAGCATTTTTTTTGTCATACACAGGGGCGAACCTAGGATTAAAAGTCTGGGGTAGCGAAAATATTAAGCGTATAATGTAAGTCACGGAAAAATGTGTCGAACATATAAAAATGCAAATACAAACGCACAATCAATATTCAAATGAACGGTTGATACTAACATAAAAATTTCATTTTATAATTCACCACTAACTATACCTTTGTTTTATTTTTTAACTATAATTTTTATTATGTAGCTTTGTGATACAAAAAACTAGTAACCACTGCTCCGTAATAGCTTAAGATTTTCACATTATGAATGGACAATTTATCTTCATTTTCCACGATTTAGAAAAATCTAACCATTATAAAAAAAAAACATAATTATTAGGTAAAATATAAAACAAATTGCATACTCCCTAATACACAATATAATAGACATAACCAATTTAAAAATTTGCAATAAATAAACAAATTAATCAAAGTTCAAAAGCTAATTATTGAATTGTTGTGTAAAGTTGCTTTACGAAATTTATTTGAGAGGAAATAAAAAAAAAATCCTATTATGCCCATGACAAGGATTGATCACTAGACTACCAATGTAGTGCACTAACTACTTTACCACTAAGCCACCTCAATTATCATGCTTATTAAATGCCTATAGTTTTAGTTATTCTTTTATTAACAGGCTTGGGGTAGCAAACTACTACCGCATAAACTGATATTTTTTCCGATGGGGTAGCGGCGGCTACCCCTTGCTACCAGCTAGGTTCGCCCCTGGTCATACATTGCATGAAATTACTTGATGATAAAAAATAAAAAGGTATGTCCCAGGCCCGATCCATTCTAAACTATCTATGAACTTTTTGAGATTTGTATCAGGGTTTTTTTGTGTCAAATATTACCTTATATTTAGGGTCATTTGTGAAATAGTGCCTTTTATTTTTTTGGGTTTCAACTACCTTCTTTTATTTTTTCTTGTTAAAAACTTTCAAAAATCCGACTTGTGGCAAAAAGGGCAATTGTCTGGTGGTTGACCTTCCTTTCGTTCATTTGCACGTAGTGTGAGCTTAACTTGAAGATTAAAATTATTATTTTATTTGTTAAATCCAACTTTACTTTATTTTTCCTCCAAAACATAATCTACCTCTTAATTTTTCCCTCCAATTTTATTCCTTGAATGCATTATACCGCCCATCTTTATTCCCCACGTCAATTTCCTTGTCTCTCTTATTCTCTTTTTTCTGCTCCTATCAGTATATTACTGTTCTTTTGCAATACAAAAAAATGCTTCTCACCCTTAAGATCCAATACCTCATATATGAGAATGAAAATGCAAATGTGCGATGCCATGTGCACATAGAACTTCATGGACTTTACAAAATCCAGGGATTGAAACATACGCAGATGCAGATGTGGGTTATTTATGTGGGTTGATTAAGATATGACGAAGTGGCAAAGGAACATAATCATCAACTTGTCAATTGAAATAAAATAGAAGCCAAAAAAAATGAAGTTCTCAAGCAAGGAAAGACCTTGAAGAAATTGCAAAAGAGGTAGATGGGGAGAAGTTTAAGGAAGTGATGGAATCATGGAAAATAGGTTGAATTGAATTGAGGAAGAATAAGAATAAGAAGAACAAAGTTATTATATTGTAGCTTTTGTCTTTATGTTAGTTTGTATTGTTTATGGAAAAATGACTTCGCATTCTTTTAACACACTTCCAGAGGTAGAGATTCATAACATCATTGTTTTCACATAATACTATCAAAATGAAATAAGAAACCAAAATAAAACAATATTGATTTCACAACTACTTCTCCAATTATTACTAGAAGTCTTAGGTAAATAAGCTACTAGGTCACACTAACTCAGACTGGTATGGAAGAGTTATAAAGCACTATAGCAAAACTAGTGGCAAGTGTGGTAGTGTTGGAGCTTGTTTGAGAGCTTTGAGAAGGGCATGACAAATGTACCTCCTCTTAAGCACTTCTCTGTCTTTTCCTTTTCATTAGTTATTGCACTGTGTCCTATCGGCCGTAGTACTGTGCCCCAATTTGATGAAATGCTAAGAGGAAGTAAGGTGGAAAGAAGATATCTATTACAAAACTGATGTAAATGCTTGAAAACACCATATCTAACGCAAAAATAATTGTAGCACAACACTCGTAAATTGGTGTTTGAGCCATGGAGGAGACAGAGATGATATATGGTGAATGAAATAAAACATGTTAATAAGTCCTTCAATTCATTTAACATATAGGCCATCTATTAAGCAGTTAGTCATAAAAGTGCAATATCGGAAGGATACATGATAGTTAGGATTAAAATAACTTAATGAATAGTTTGGAGTAAAAGGAGCACCCACTATGAATCATTCTCATTTAATTTTTCTTTTTTTATTTGTTAAAACAATTGAGATCATGATAATCTGAACCAAATACTAGATTCTTATTTCTTATTGTTGTTGATTAATAATCCAAAAAAGTGATAGCACAAGCTACACAACACCTTAACTTGATCAACCACTAGTTTGAAGCTTCAACAACACTCAACTCATCTCTTTCTTTTGTATTGTTTCTTCACCTTCCAAATCTCCCATTCTCAAGGGTACCCTTCTTTTCTCTCCACTTCTATTTGTTGATTTATTCAATTATTTAATTAAGGTTAATTGTTTGTATTACTTTGAACTTTTTTTTTTTGATATTGTACTAGTTTCTGCAATAAAGTTGTCATCTTTTATCATGATTCATGTTTTCTTAGTAACAATTTATGTGTTGAATTTAATCAAGTTAATTTGTGAAGTGAATTAAGATGTGGGTAGTTGATTTTAAGGGATTATAAGATGAAATTCTATAATGGGTACTTTGACCTTAATTTTTTTTGTTGATGATGATGATTCCTATTATTCAAGGTTGCCAATACTTTTATTCGTCATAGATTATAGAATAAGACTGTCTACCAGCGTAGCCGTAACTTCGTAAACCACCCTTTTACTGGTATCCGACACCACAACAGTTTGACACTTCATTTTCGACCCAAAAATTGAAAACTTTGCTCGAAATAACCGACTCTTGCGGCCCAGTCAGGGTAACATAGGAGTTAAACGATGCTATTGTTAATCTAGGAGAAGCTAGATGTTTTTTCTGGACCCAGGAATTTTGTATTAAAAAAATTTCAATGCATTATTTTCATCTTAAAACAACATTTTTTATATTTAAGATTTTTTTCCTAATTAATGTCGTATAAACTAAAAGAAAAAATGGAAAATGAGGTGGCTCAATTGATTTTTTTCTCTAAAAAATAATGCTTTACTTTGATTTTTTCTCGCTGAAGTCAAGTATAAGAATAAGATGGTGAAGGGAATAAGATTCTGATGTTGTAAGAGTATTTATTCTGTGCTGTCTTGATACTTCAGGTATCATGGATGTCAGAGTTGGGCTCTTAGTTCTTATAGTTTTTGCTGGTAACTGCGTGTCTGATGCTAGAAATCTCGCTGCAGCAGAGGATTCAGGTATTTTGTCGACAAATTGTTATCCATACCCTCTTGCTTGTCTTTCTGCAATATGTTATTGGTGTATCTAAGTTTAATGGACTGGCTTCTCTGCCTGCTTTCGAGCTTGTGGCTGTGTAATCTTTTTGCAATTTTTTTTTTTCAAGGGTGGGGGCGCTATTAATTTTACAGGTTAGTTTAGATCTTTCCTATTTCATCGACAAAATTGGCTAACAAATGTTATCGAGTGAGGTTCTCATGAATCATGATGAGGGTTTCAACATTCAAGTCCTTTAGCATCAAGCTGCTCTTGTGACTATCACTCTATCTGTAGTCTTTGTTCTTAGGAATTCTTCTCCATAACCCCCGACCTGGAAAATCTCCTGCTCTATAATCTACATATCATGGATCAGTATCCTGTACATGCCTTTTATTGAGCAAGCAACAAATAATTGGGATTTTCTCAATGTGTACCCTTCTGTTATTGATTTTCTCCATTTATACCCTTAAACATTGTTAGTAACTTACATCCGTGGCCAAAACTTAAGTTTCGTCATTAACTTAACCTAAACCTTATATAATTAGAATGTTTTTGTTTTGAACTAAGAAGATAAAAATAGACTCCACATCATATGAGCACCTCCACCTCCGACCACTCCCTAAACACCTCAGCCCACCTTTACCGTCGAACAACTATTTCACACTCCATCACGTTTGCTTTGACCACCACCTTCACAGTTCACACCTCTGACCCCTCTAGGGCGGTGCGATTCTCACAGCAGGGGTTCGTTGACCGTTGGGGTCATTGGATGGTGCTCGTGGTAGTGGGCTTTTGGGGCGCTAGTTTTTGTGGTGGTTTCTTGTGGTTGTAGCAGGGTCAGCGGAGCCGTTGGGTGATGGTAGGTAGGGGTTGAGTGTTAGGATGCTTTTTTTATTTTTTTTACAACTTATTTCATTATAATTAATTTGTATTTAGAATTAATGTAAGGTAATAATCAATTGCTTAATCATTACTCAAGTGGATTAAAATAACAAAATACAATTTTGGTCATGATTGAGATTTACTAATAGAGTTTAGAGGTATATATGGGCTTTTGTGATACGAAGGGGTACAAGTGAGAATAACCAATAACAAAGGGGTAAAAATGAGAAAACCAAAAATAAGTTGTCGAGTCTTTTGCATCCTGATACATTTTAATTGCCTCTTCTAATTGTCTAGGATCATATTCTTTTTTGCTTAAAAATTTCCGTTATCCTTACGTATGGCTTTCCTTAATTGTGTCCTCAAGCTCATGCTCGTTGAGGAAAGAGCTGATTGATACTCCCTCTATTCAGCCACTAGTTTACAACTTTATGTTTCCTTTTAAGACATGTTTTGTTGTGTGGAAATGAGTATGAGACTCCCTAGCACAATTGCATGTGTTTACATAAAAAAACCAATCTTGGAGCAAATGTAAACTGTTGACTGGGAAAAAAATAGATCTCAACTTGAAAACCATAATGAATTGAATCTTCTATGGTCTACTTATGCCAAAGTTAGATTTCCTTTTTCTTATAGACAATGTTGATTATTTATGGTTTAGCTTTAATCTAGCAACGTTCCTTACGATTTCAGGTGTTGAAGTTGCTGGTAAAAAAATAGATGTATGCACACTTTGTGAACAATATGTAACTGTGGCTCTAGACTACATTAAAGATGACAAAACTCAAAATGAAGTCTTGGAGGCACTTCACAAGACCTGCTCTCAGATGCACAATTTGGCAGACCAGGTATTGACTGTTGACGTTCGTTAACTGGCTTCATACTCTGTGTGATCCTTTATTTATTTCGCTTACTTCTAGAGTATCAACACCAGGTCTTGTTTGAGTGCTTTTGTGACAAATTCGAACATATTTTTTTACTTTTAGCGGCAATCGTTGAGGCGGTTATCTAGGGTTGTTAGTTGCCATATATATGTCGTCATCGAGGGAGTTCCTGGAAGGAAGTATTAGCATGCAGTTGCAAGTACCTTAGAATGGCAGACTTATGGGACAAAATTTGCTGCAGATCATGTACCCCGAAAATGTTTTGCATATTAATGATATACTACGGAAAAGAAATAAATGCCAACACTCATGAGATGTAAGCAGATTGACAGTAATTTGCTCATGTATTCATTCCCTATTTTGGCTGCTAATTGAACATATCTACACGCATCTTTATTCTCACCTGTAAGCCGTAACCAGACTATACTCGATATACTACATTACAACTTTAATGTACTCAACTACTTGTTTCAGATATGATTTTAATTATAGGGATTTAACAAATTTATTGTAGCGTGCTGGTTCGTTATAGTTATAAGTTTCAACAGTGAGATTTACTAGAAAAGGAATCTAAATCTTACATCTCTTTCTCTTGACAGTGCGTAGCGATGGTTGATCAGTATGCTGAAACTTTCTTCTCGGAAATTTCATCAGTACAACCTGAAGGATTTTGTAAGAAAGTTGGGCTGTGTAGAAAGCCTATGGTATCCTCTTTGCCTGAGAAAAGAGACAAGTGTGACGTCTGTCATCAAGCAGTCAATGGAGTGATTGACATGCTGAAAGATCCTGACACAGAGGTGAGTTCCTGAATGTTTTAATGTAGAACTTGTGGATTTAGTATGCATCTTTAGTAAGAGAACTGAGTGTTGGAGATGGAGAGGTTTAGACAAATTTTACTACGTTACTAATTTTCTTATTACCCGACATGAATGTTCCGCATGTTCTGACTCTTTAGTCTTTACTTCTTATCGCATTTGTCTTTGTTCTTGTTTTTACCTTGAAATGAATGTAAGCCATACCTAATTTTTCCCGCCATGTTGACAATTTGTTAGATTACAACCTTATTAATCATTTTCTAACATTTTAGATAAATAATGCAATTATTCTGCAGGTTCAGTATTTTGTGCTATAGTTGTGCATAATCATATACTTCGTATCTTCTATTACTGAATTTGTGTGTCGATTCCTTAATTTTTTTGCAGCTCGGAATCATTGAAAGGCTACTGAAGGCATGTAACGCTGTGGGTGATCGGTACAAGCGTAAGGTAAACACTGAAAATGCTGGTTACTTATTGTGATATTTGAATCGACAATGCAGGAAAATGCTTTTTTTCAGACCGTTTATTCTGTTTGCATGAGGTGGTTATGTTTAACTTAAGGTTTTCATCGCTAATTTGTTAGATTACAACCTTTTATTAATCATGCTCTCCTTATCTCCACTCCCAAGAGAGTCAAATGCTCGCCATTTTTGGAATTTGTATTATGATAAATAAACAAAATGGCTCTCCACTCTCCAGACTTGTCATGTTTTGTCTTTTGCTGTGAAGTAGCGTGAGTTGAACCATGGAAATTAAGGTCAAACTAACCATGAACTGGAATAAGTCGAACTTTAGCTTCCATGTGTTTTAGAACTCTGAAGATTGTTCGAGGTACTAACCCCCATTCTTCATGAAATATGTTTACCAGTGTAAAAACATGGTCTTTGAGTTCGGACCCATACTCCTGGTAGATGCAGGGAGCTTTTTTGAGAAGCTTGACATCTGCACCACATTCCATGCTTGCACCCGGCACCAACCCAAGATGGAGGAAGTGATGATTGAAATGGTGACTGCCACATAATTATCATGATTTCCTCTGTATATTATCCCACAAATTGGTTTGTGTGATTGAACACAGGCAAGAAGATGGAGTACACATATATTTACCTTATTCTTGTATATTGTCCAAAAATACGAATACCCTCTTTATCTATAGTACAATACCGAGAACTCCGCATTAGTTACCTTAATACTTTTCTTGAACCTCGAAATCGTGTTTTGAGCTGTTAATGCTCAATTTGTTAATTCTGTTTTATTCGATTACTTTCTCCGGTTTCTCATGAACATGAAAATGAAAATGAAGACAAAAGCAGCTTTCTGTTATAGCATTGATTTTGGAATCTGTCATCGTAGTCTATTATTACAGTCGTTGTGTCCTAAATTTGTGTGGTATGATGTACAATGTGGACGTAACATTCAAAATCGTTTGATTTTCTTTTAAATTTTCCAGCGGAAATGAAGTTTATATAGTCATCTTTTATATGCTAACTAGATTTTAATTACGATCACAAGTACTCTCGACTAGGGGTGGCAATCGGGTCAGTCGGGTCGGGTTTGGGTCGGGTCATGTCGGGTTCGGGTCGTATCGGGTTCGGGTCGTATCGGGTCAGACAACCCTTTCGGGTCGGGTCGGGTCGGGTTCGGGTCGTTATCGGGTCGGGTCATTTTCGGGTCAAATGATACATCGGGTCGGGTCGGGTTTGGGTCGGGTCGTAATCGGGTCCGGTTATTTTTTCGCAATATTTCAATATTTTTTCATTAAATCTAGTTTTAAATTATTATTTGATTTAATTAATTCATTATTAAGTCAAACATATCAATTTAAACAATAAATCACTTTCATTTTGATCATTATTAAGGTTAATAATTGTCAGAGCGTCAATTTAATCGGGTCAATATCGGGTCGGGTCAATGTCGGGTCGAGTTCGGGTCGGGTTCGGGTCACTGATTTTTGGGTCGTCAACGGGTTACGGGTCGTCATCGGGTCGGGTCGGGTCGGTTTTGGGTTGCAGTATTCTCGGATCGGGTCGGGTCGGTTTTGCTCGGGTTTCGGGTCGGGTCACTCGGGTCGGGTCAGACTTGCCAGCTCTACTCTCGACTACTTAAAAGGAGAAATACTTGTGTCCTCCCAGTCCTCCCGAGTATTTTTTTCTACTTAAAGGATGCATATCTCGACTACTTAAAGCATGCCTGCAAAAGGCAAATGGGACCGTTGAAATGGAATAGAGAGAGGATCAGTTTTCATTAACTCACTACTTAATGTTAATTCAAATTTGCCGACCTGCCGAGCAAGACCTGTATAATAATGCATACTTTTTTTTGGTACAAATAATGCATGCTATTGATATTGAATAATTTGATGGATGTGTCACAGCTGGCAAATCATCACCCAACTCGAGTGATCTGACCTGAACCCGAGCAAACCTGATCCGATATCACCCGAGAATTTCGCAAACCGAAACTGAGCTAACCCGACCCGATAATCAGTGACCCGAACCAAGCCCGACCCGATTTTTACCCGACCCGATTATATTGATGACCAGACAATTATTAAGCTTAATATTGATAAAAATGAAGTTAATTACTTTTTTAGATTTGATACGTTTGACGTAATAATGAAGTAACGAAACCAAATCATGGCTAACAACTGAGTTTAATGGTCAAAACTTGAAATAATTCGATAAAGTAAGCGGACCTGATAATGACCTGACCCGAACCTAACTCGATACATCATTTGATCCGAAATGACCCGGCCTAAACCCAATCGACACGCCTCGAAAGAGTTTGAGGATGTGTTTTCGGAGGAGATATCGGGACTTCCTCGTAAGAGGGATGTTGATCTTTAGTGTTGAGTTAAAATTGACCGGGAACGAGACCTATTTTTTAGGCCTCTTATCATATGAGGCCAAAGGAGTAAGAAGAGTTGACGAAGCACTTGAGTGAATTGCTGGATAAGGGCTATATTAGGCCCAACGTCTTCTTAGGGTGCACCAATTTCGTTTGTAAAGAAGAAAGATGAAAGTATGAGGCTATGTATCGACTACCGAGAGCTGAATCATGTTACTGTTAGGAATAAGTATCCGTTGCCAATAATTGATGATTTATCTAACTAGGTGATTGAGGCTGGTGTATTTTTGAAGATTGACTTGAGGTCCGGGTAACAACAGCCGAGGATCAAGGAGAGTGAAACAACATTCGGTACAAGATATGGACATTATGAGTTTGTGGTGATGCACCAACAGTGTTCGTGGATCCGATTAATCGCATTTTGAGTCACTACTTCGACAAGTTCATAGTGGTGTTCAGCAATGATATTCAGGTCTACTCCAACACTAAGTAAGAACATGAGGAACATTTGAGGTTAGTACTTCAGAGTTCAGGCCTTGAGGGGTAATCAGTTGTATGCAAAGTTGTCTACGTGTGAGTTCTAGTTGGAGAAGGTGACATTCTTGAGCCAAGTGATTTTGATGGAAGGCGTATTCAGTCGATCCGAGGTTTCTTGGGTTTGGCTGCCTATTATAGGAGGTTTGTGAAAAAAAAATCTCAAAGATAGCACGGTCAATAACAACTACAAAAAACACGGGATTTGTGACGGCCAAATCCGTCACAAATATGGCCAAATCCGTCACTAAGTGGATTTTGTGACGAATAGTCCGTCACAAATTTCTGACAGATATTTTAGTCACAAAAAGAAAATTTGTGATGGACTGCCCGTCACAAAATTCTTATGACGATTATGTGACGGATTATCCATCACAAGTCTTCTTCCAGGTCAAACGTGGGGTCAACCGGTCATGACTTTTTGTGGCGCTCTATAGGAGGTAAATTTCGTCACTAATAACATTTTTATGACGGATAACCCGTCACAAAAAAATCATCGCTAGTTGACTGGGTTTGACATGGTAATTGCTCTATGATGAGGCTGAGAAAGGAAGTACGGAAGAGGGGATTCACATGATTAGGAAGAGAGGTACTATTGGTGATTTAACTATTGAGCTTGAGTTATATGAGGAGATCCGGGACAAACAATTGTTTTACTATGGGTTTTTGGGGGTGGAAGGAGACTATGGAGAAGGGTAAGGATCACGATTTGTGCTACATACCATAATTTAAAACTTACGAATATGAATGCAAAGAAGGATGAGAAGTGAAGCCTTAATCCAATAATCGCGATCAGTCTTCTCAAAAAAAATTGGAAGGTGTAGAAATGGGATTAGGGGAAGTTTAGAAATGTGTTTAGGGTTAAAATGAAGTTTAAGAACTAACTAGTTGCTAATATAATCACCCCCTATCGCAAAATCTGAACCGGCGTAAAATACTCTGATTGGTCTACTCGGTCGAGTACAACCGATTCACTCAACCGGATGATCACTACTTGGACGAGTGCCCCATTTACATGGTCAAGTAAAAACAAGTTAGAAACAAATACTCCCTCCTAGTCGATCATTTCTTCCCTCTTTCCTTATTGGGTAAGTTGGGTTTTCTTCCCTCTTTCCCTTTTTGGATGTAGGGTTGTGTGTTTTGTGTGGTCTAAATTCATTTGTATGTGGGGTAGTATGTTTTGTGTGGTCCAAATTCATTTCCTTAATTTTTGTGTAAAAGGGAAAGGGGAAGAAATGAGTGACTAGGAGGAAGTATATGACAACGATTAGCTCGATTACCCTCACTCGACTAAGCACACTCCGCTCAACCGTGTACACCTCTAGTACTCGATTGAGTGCTACACTGAAAATGCAGAGTATTACACTATTGGACAGTGACACCTAGCCTAGAGCCTGTCCAACGCTACTCGTCAACCGGTATGAGCTCTTCTCCATGGACCCAGCTTATTAAGTACTCGTCCAAGAAAAGCTCGTCGAGAGCATGCTGGTTTACAAGGCTCAATGTTTGTGCCCATCATTAATATTTTTATTTATTTTGAAATTATGAAAAGATCTTCGCTTTAGATGAGTTGTATTTCAATTACGTAGATCTTAACTTACACACTTACCCGTAAGGCTTTGGCGTAAAATCAAATATAGGCAAAATATATTTTTTTTCCTTGAAAAAGTGAAGTAAAAATCGCAGTAAAGATGTTTGGGATTGAAGAAGGCAGAAGGTCCTGACGGCATACCCATTGAAGTGTGGAGATGTTTAGAGGAGAAAGGACTAGAATGATTAGCAATGTTTTTCAACAGGTTTTGTAGAAGTAATAGGATGCCTTTGTCTTTGAGAAAGAGCACTTTAGTTCCATTGTTTATGAATAAACGTGATGTTCAAGAGTGTTCTAATTACCGTGGGATTAAACTAACGAGTCATACTATGAAGTTAGGGAAAATAGTGATTGCACAAAGACTTAGGAGGAGGGTGATGATATCTAAGACTTTGGGGGCATTAGTAAGGAAAGGGGTATTGCAGAAATATATTGATATTATAAAATACATGTATAAGGGAGCTATTATGGGTATAAGGACTAATGTGCAGAAAATAAAAGAGTTTCATATCACGATTGGAGTACATCAGGGCTATGCACTTAGTCCTTTGTTATTTGTTATTGCAATGGACGAATTGACGAGATCAATTCAAGATGAGGTTCCATGGTACATGATGGCCGCGGACAATATTGCGTTGATCAATGAAATCAAGGATGAAGTTCAAAGAAAATTGGAGCTTTTGAGACAAACCTTGGAATCTTGAGGCTTTACATTGAGCAAAAAGAAGATATATTATTTAGAGGGTTATTTTAGTGGAACTGGGGGAGGCAGGCATGCTCTATCCGTCTTGATAGAGAGATAATCCATTGTCCGACTTTTTTAGGTACTTATGATCTATTGTCCAGAGAGTGATGCAGAATTTGATGGAGAGGTGGCTTATAGAATTAAAGCAGGATGGTTGAAGTGGAAAAGTGCTACGAGATTTTTATGACGATTCAGGTGTACCTTATAGGTTAAAGGGTAAATTTTAGGGTTATTTCATGGGAATAATCCATACTAAGCCCCCTCTTCTCGTATTAACTCAAGCTAATGTTTAACTAAGAAAAATCTGATTTACGCTCTTATTTTTCTCCCAATAGTCCGGGTAACCTGCTACCTATTAATCAGGTCACACTTTTAAAAAAAAAACTAAAGCCATTAAAATTAAAATAAGTCATCCCCTGAAGTCCTCAACCCATCCACCCACTTTTAGCTACTTCATCACCAACCACCAAACACCGATAACCACCGTGACACTATCCCCCTCACTCCTCTCTTCAACCTGACTATACCGCCGCCACCAACGCCCCTTCCCCACTTCGCAACCAGCAACGCCCCTCCCCCACTCCGCAACCACCAACCTAACTACATCAATTCCCCACATCAAATTAAATTAAATAAGCATCCAAATCGCATTCGTAAAAACAAATTACAACAACAAGAAGCATCCTATATATAATTAAGATGAGAGAATAGAGAGGAAAAAGGTAATGAAAGAAGCGGGAAAATAAGGGATGAAGAAGGGCAAAAACCGCTGATGTGTTGCTACACTCGTTCCGTTCAACAAGGTTGATATTTTTTCATTCCCAATTTCATTTATTATATATAGATTTGTTTCTCTCATGTTCATGTTTTTTGTGGGTTGTTTTATCAGAAGTTGGGATCTTTTGTATAATTTTGTCGTATTTGTTTGTGTGTGTTGGATTTTGGCATTGCAATTGAGTTGATTGTCTAAAAGATGGTTGTTTATAAGGGTATTTGTGTGTTATGATTTTGGTGAGGTAGTTTTGGTCACTTTGATTATCTGTATGGGTTAAAACTTGAGCTTAATATTTGCCCTTTGATTCCTGTCATAGATTAGCAGGAAAGAAGATTTTGGAGGAGGAAGAAGCTCTCACAATGTAGAGATGAAGTTTGGAAAAAAAAAATAGAAAAGAAGAGGACCCACATCTTGACCTGTTGGGTAACCGATTCTAGCAGGTCAAATTTGGGACGAGATCAATGCGAGTTAAATGATGTAATAGTTAGGCTTATTCTGAGTTAAACATTAGAATGAGTTAATATGTGAAGAGGGAGTTTAGGTTGGATTATTCTTATGAAATAACCCTAAATTTTATTGCACGGCTATTTATGCATGCACTCTTATATACTCCGTATTACTAAGTGTTCGGCAGTAAAACATGGACATGTACAAAAGATGAAGGTAGATAAGATATTTATCCTTGTTGGATGTCTGGCCACACAAGAAAGGATAGGATGCGAAATGAGGAGATCCAGGAGAAAGTAGGTGTTGCATCGATTGAAGATAAGATGAGGGGAACCGTTTAAGGTGGTTTAGTCATGTAAGGCGGAGAGCATCAGAGGCACCAGTAAGGAGAACTGAAAGTTAGGGGTGGATAATCTTGTTAAGAGGGAGGGGGAAAGCGAAACAAACATGGATAAAGGTGATTGAAAGCGATATTAGTGTTTTTGGAATTAGTGAGAGTATGGCGAGGGATAGGATATTGTGAAGAGAAAAAAATTATGTTGTAGATTTAGTTTGTCTTTTATATTGTTATTTACCCTTTATCATTTTACATTAAAAATTATTCATTTATTTTATCTTTTTACAAAAAGTAACTTATACTCTTTTTTGTTTTACAAACATATTTTACCACTCAGATCTTTGTTTTCAAGTTTTTGTTACTTTTATTTTATATTTTACAGAATCACATGTTTTGTTAATTATTTATCTGTTTTCTTTTACTTTGGTTTATTTACCTTCAATTATATTGGCAGATTCAATCTCAATGTAGATGATGATTTATGTTAGCCGACCCCAACCTATTATGAGACTAAGGCTTTGTTGTTGCTGTCGTCGTCGTCGGTGTTGTTGTTGGTGAGACTGAGTATTAGTACAATTAAATGGTGCTTTATCATTCCCCTTAAGTATAAGCATGAATCCTTTCTATTTTTATCTCTCAATTATTTTTTCATTTTTTCCCTAATTGAGCAATTTCAAAAATCGTTACTTTCTCAAAAAAAATCGTCACTTACTCACTTTATTCTAACAGTTGATCTTTAAATTGTTTAAAAACAAATTTTATATTATTGGAAGTAATTCAAGTAAATGAAAGAAAACAAAGTGCCAGAAGAATGAAAGGAAATGAAAATTTCTTGTTTTAGGCGGATCATTTTTCTTCTGATTAATAGGCAGGATTTTGTGACCAGGCCAATTTGTATTCGAATGTAGCCACAATGACCAAGCTAGTGTTACATTTTCTGGTAACTTATTTTTCAAAAGTGGTTACATTTGGTTGTAATTGATCCTAAAATCTCGCTTAATTATTTCAAACCATAATGTCTCGTCTGAAAGGAGACAAACTGGAAGGGAAGATGATCCTCTCCATTTTTTTCTTTCTATTTCCTCTTATAAGGATTATTATAATATATCGAATGTCATTCATAAACTTTTTCATTCTCAAGTAGATTCACGATCATTTGATCGGACCTAAAATAAATCTGAACTGTTAAAAGGTAATAAATCGAGAATCTTACTCCAAAGAAAGAGAGTCATATTCCTCATTTATTGTCCACAAAAAATGCGGTCTCGTGTGAAAAATGCTCAAAAGATTTCAGAGATAAAATGATCCAGAATTTTGTGGTACATGAGAGATAAAATGTATTCGTGTCCCATTAATTATAACATAAGATGACTAAGTATAGTTTGTGAAAGCAATGAATAAAATATGCGAAGTATATTTCATGTGATTTGTCGTGACATGATGAAAGCTTGTGTGGACACGTACACCATGAGCGTCATAGTTCATGTGAACCATCATCTACTTCCTAAGCTAAGTCATTGATACGTTGCGTGTTCATAGTTTACTCGCATCACAGTTCGTTCTTGACCTATGAATCCTTCGTGTGGACAATGAATATACCATTTTATACACTACTATACTATTATAACGTTTATGGAGTATATATATATATACACCAATAATTCTAAATAATTAATTATTTCTGATTCAATTATTGTAAAGCATCAATCAAGATGATCCATCGAATTAGATGAGTAGGGTCGTATCTGAAAATTCAGGGCGTTGTGCGAAATTCTAAATCGAGTCCCCTATATTACGTCCTAGTGTGATGAATGATTATATAAAAGTTTTTTAGAACCCTTTGTTTTGGACTTCTCTCCACCTCAAGTCCTCAACCACGGGTTTGAGTTTTGATATCCTTTGTTATTGTCAATAACTCTTGGAACATTTAATTTAGATGTTATAACGGATGTAAGAAAGATAAATAAACGCGTGAAAAAATACAACAGATTTACGTGGTTCACTAACAATTTGTTAGCTACGTCCACTGGCAGAAGGGAAGAATATTATTGATCTTGAGGAATTACAGATTTAAGAGTATACTCGTCAGAGTATTCAGATTTCAGATGACTCAGACAGATTTCTGAATAAATAAAACAGACGGCTTATGAGAGTTTATATAGTACCCTCATAACATATGTTTCCTAAACAGATTTAGAAAACCCTAACAGACATAGGAAACCTTATACTAATTCCCTAAACAGACAAGGAAACTAAATAATAGTTTCCTAAACAAATAAGGAAACTAAATCAGATGCGGAAACCGAATATATTCAAGGCATATTCTAACAAGTCTCCACCTTGACTTGAATCCTCTGACAATCAGACAGATGTACCAGATGCACCATAACTATGCCAGATGTACCAGACGCACAAAACTAGTGCCAGATGTACCAGACGCACAAAACTAGTGCCAGATGTACCAGACACACTAAAATAGTGCCAGATGTATCAGACGCACAAAACTAGTGTCAGATGCACCGGACGCACAAAACTAGTGCCAGCTTTACCAGACGCACAAAACTAGTGTCAGATGTACCAGACACACTAAAATAGTGCCAGATGTACCAGACACACAAAACTAGTGCCAGATTTACCAGATGCACAAAACTAGTGCCAGATTTACCAGATGCACTACAGACGCACTAAAATAGGGCCAGTTGAACCAGACGCACAAAACTAGTGTCAGATGTAGCAGACGCACTAAAATAGTGTCAGATGTACCAGACGCACAAAACTAGTGCCAGATGTACCAGATGCACTAAAACAGTGCCAGATGTACAAGATGACCCTTTCCCTTCTGCCTCAGATATTGCCCACGACGGGGCAATCAGATACCCCCAAATTTTAGCAAGTCCAAACATTGTTGGAGATAACTAGGTGGAACCGACTTGGCAAGAATAACACCAGATGTACCTTTGAGGTACCATAAAATTCTTTTCACAGTATGCCAAAGCTCTTTGCTAGGATCAAACACGAACCTAACAACACTAACATATTTCTCCTTCAGAACGGTCATCTCAGCGGTGATTGGATTCGTCGACTTTCTCGGAAACGACACCCTCATCCCTTGTTGTTTCAACAAGATTCGCATCTTGATCGGCCACAGATTCAATATACTCCTCCCCGTGAATTTATCAATCTTCACTCTAGTTCCAGACATCTTTCTTACCAGATTCACTAGCCCAGATAAATCTGGCTCTGATACCAGTTTGTTATAACGGATGTAAGAAAGATAAATAAACGCGTGAAAAAAGACAACCGATTTACGTGGTTTACTAACAACTTGTTAGGTACGTCCACCGGCAGAAGGGAAAAATATTATTGATCTTGAGGAATTACAAATTTCAGAGTATAATTGTCAGAGTGTACTCATACCCATCACCGTATTTCAGAGTATCCTTTTAGCCTTGCTCTAACAACTATATTAGCTATTGGTACGTGGCCTTTCAAAACCTAAATAATCACCTTACTCTTCTTTTCTTGGCCCAACCTTAAATGGTTAAGGGTGTACTCATACCCATCACCGTATTTCTCTTTTCTTATGGCTTGTTTGGTAGGGGTATACTCCCTTATAATGCTACGATATCCTATAAGGGTTTGTCTATTTTTTATTCTTCTAACATGTGTCGCCATCATTTTAAGAGCATTATCTACATTTTGTGGGCCTGTCCCTCGCTTCACAATGTGTACGGTTCTTGTCAACTCACGCTTACCTTCAACGTCCTCTTTTACTATGACTTCTACCCTAAACTCTTTCAAAACTTCAATACTTCAACTGCAGTTATAAGTATAGAATCTCTTACCTATATTTTTTATTGCTCAAAATTATAGTTCTCCGTATAAGTTTTCAAATTGTGAATAATTTTTTCTATACATATTTGATCAATCTTTACTCTTCTTCGTTTTTTGGAAGGATCTTTAATCTCATGAGATCCACTATAAGGTAATTAGCTTTTAAATTTTAATGTCACAAATGCTCCTAAATTCAATAATACTACCTATACATAAAACAATATAAACAGTTGCCTATACCTCCAATGTTAATTCCACCAGCCCACATAGCACAAAATCAATGTAAGGTGGAGGGGTCGTGTTCATGTATTATATATACAAGGCTTGATCCTCTCCATTGTGATGACGATGCTTGTGCGTGGTAGAGAAAATATATCTTTGGATGAAGCAATAACGGTGGTGAGAGAAAATGAGATGATGGTATAAATAGATGCAAATGCATCATCAAGTGATAGGACACTAGTGGCGGATAGTAGTGATAGAGGGAGAATATCACAAAGATATGAAGATGGCCAAAGAAGTAGATCAAAGTCGCGCGCGAGGGACAAGGATAGTATGGAATGCTATTATTGTCATGAGAAGGGCCATATTTAACGAAATTGTCCAAAGATGAAGGAAGACTTGAAGAGTGTGAAGTCTTTAAGAGAAAAGTTGGACAAGGCTAAGGTTGATGATGTAGGTGATTCTTCCAATGTGGTGTGTGGTAATAGTAGTGATGAAGATATATTCTTGACTACTCAAGATAAGGTAGAGTGTCAAGAAAAATGGGTGATGGATTCAGGTGCCTCTGTGCATGTGTGTAAAGACCAAGGAGCTTTTGATAGTTTGCAAATTAATAGAGACTCTGGGCAAGTCAAAGTGGGGTGACGACCTCAAATTGAAAGTTGAGGGTGTTAGGAGTGTGAGAATGAAACTCCGTGATGGCACCATACGAACTTTCAAAAATGTGAGGTATGTCCCTAAAACTTGTTCCGACATTATTTCTTTGGGTGTTTTGACGACTCAAGGGAACCTATATGTTATTAGTGGTAAGTGGTGCAAAGTGTATCACGACAGAAGCTTAGTGTTGCAAGGGGTGAAGACAAAGAACAACATTTCTTATGTGGATAGACATAGAACTGGCCAAAATTGCAGGTCGACCCGGCTCACATTGGCCCGGCCCGCCCCACCGGGCTATATCTTTTCTAGCCCGCTGGCCCACTATGCTTGTAACAACCCGGATTTTTAAAACAAAAGAAATACCTTAATAATGAAATAATCCATCAGAGTACAAAGATGAATAGGGTCAAGGTGGCGGAAACACCTGACCAATCCGGATCGATACTCAAATCCAAAACTAAACTAATACATTATTAATAATTCTTAACTTAAATAAATTCCTAAATAAATTATTCTTCTTGCCACAAGTCTCTACAGCCCAACATCCAGACAAGCAGCAACCAAATCAACCTGAGAATGGGGGTCGCCAATCAGTCGGGAGTAACTAGGTGCTCTCCCAGTCATGTTTACAACAGGCTAACCATAACAACAATCCATAACAGAATAAGTAGATCAATTGTAACATGAGAAATACCACAAGCAATCAATTGCAGTAACCAAGACAGACTTCGAACTCTGACACAACTGACATGACGACTCAACTCTAGATGAGCACAACATACCAGACAGGTGTAATACGACCCACACACAAACCGAAGGCACAAAGCTAGCAATAAGCATAGCGAATAGAGCGAACGCCCGTTAGAGCGTATAACGCACTGCCTCTAACTCCTAGAGCGTATAACGCACTGCCTCTAGGTGATGGAGCGTATAACGCACTGCCTCCATCGGGTGTGGAGCGTATAACGCACTGCCTCCACGGTACTATGTATGGCGTATAACCACTGCCCATATGTCTAAGACCTGGCCAGACCCTCGATGCATTAACTGTACATCAAACGACACTCGGGGACCAGAGCGTATAACGAACTGCCTCTGATACCCCCCCGAACATAGACCATAAAACCCAATCCCCGAAGGGTAGCGTTAGTTCATTCCGATAGTATATAAATTTTACTATCGTCATCTATTCAACCAGCAACAAACAAATGCACAGTATATCTGACTGCACAAACCAATACGTGAACAACGTCACGACATAACTCAGGAACAGTATTACTGACTGCCCAACAACGCGTGAACAAAGTCACGACTCAACCAAGGAACAGTATAACCGACTGTCCAAATATAGGAATAAGAATAACCAATAATATGAGCAAACATAGTGTTATAGTCCAACTAACCATAACACCACAAATAAACAAGCACAAATGACTAAGGTTATAGTATCTTGACCTATAACATTACACCTCAAAGGTCATGTTATAGTTCGAGTTACCATAACACCAGACACAAAAGCATATAACATCCAATGTTATAATACCACCAACTATAGCCTTCACTTAACATTAGTGAAGTTATAGTAACATCAGCTATAACCTTCACTCAGCTTTAGTGAAGTTATAGTAACTTCAGCTATAACCTTCACTCAGCTTTAGTGAAGTTATAGTAACTTCAGCTATAACGTTGGTTAAGCTTGTCAGGTTATAGTATCATCAACCATAACCTTCGCTTAACTCCAGCAGAGTTATTGTGCACCACCTATAACCTTGGTTAAGATTGTCAGGTTGTAGTATCATCAACTATAACCTTCACTTAACTCCATCAAAGTTATAGTACCTTCAGCTATAACTTTCACTCAACTTTAGTGAAGTTACAGCACTTTAAGCTATAACTTTATACGTGCGAGGTTATAGTATCATCAACTATAACTCCCTTCCATCACGGGTTAGTCCTCTATAACAAATTCACCGAGGGGTCGACTCCACGGTACAAACCGCCATGTCACCACAACGAGTCTTGTTATAGTACACCGCACCATAATGTCACTTTCAAAGTTATAACTCAAATAAGTATAACTAGGGTAGCTTACATGCAAAGTTATAGTTAATATGCTATAACCTTAAGGATGTAAACCGAAACCCTAATTTCTCAACAACCAAAACCCTAGGTGATAAATCACCAAACCCTAGCCTCCCTCTCAAGAGAGGCCACGACCAACCAAAACCCTAGGCCGCCACCGTTGGTGCGCCTAGGCCGTTGCACACGGCACCACAAGAACACCACTAGGGTTGTATCGCGCAACCCTAGATGACACAAATAATATTATACAAAGGAACATATAATAAATACAATTAAATGCATGTAATATTATACAGAATACAATTAATTCATACATACATAAACCATTATATCATGTAAATCATGCTTACTTTCTATAAACATAATTAAAGAAGAAAACCTAGTTACCTTTATTACGCAATAAAGATCGCAAAACCAATCTTCATATTCATAAAACGCCATTAATATTGTGCTACCGGAATCCTCCTCCAAAAACGCCCCAAAAGAAGGACATCTTCTACTTATTCTTCTTATTTACCCATCAAATATATAAACCCTAAAGGTAGGTCTAAACTCCATACAATCAAGTCCCTTAAAAATAATATGAATAGAATATATTGTAGAGATAAGAGCCAGAATTGTAAATATGTAATTTATATTTGATTTGGATAAAGAAAGTTGCATGACAATCGAATTAAAGGGACAAGAATGAAAAGAGAGGAAGAAGGGGAGCTCACGGCTGGATGAGGCGCAACAAGGAAATATTGAGCAACCTAGTTGCTAGCTTAGGGTTTCTTTTATATTTATAAGAGAATTGAAGTGGGCTTCTGGCCCATTAGCTCACAAGATGGATAATCCAATGACAAATTAGGTTTAGAATAATTAAAACGCTCAAAGAAGTTTATATAGGAGAAGTAACTATTAAATTAAAATAGTAAAATCGTGCGCGGACATTTTAACCCATCCAATTTAGGTAAAAACGGAAAATAACAAAATAGAGATCGCAAGCGTTAAATACGCATTAAATAATTAAACTCGCAAAATAATTATTTTAATAAATAAATTTCCGGATAAAATTTATTATTAAAACACGGGGTGTTACAATCCTACCCCCTAAAAAGAAGTTTCGTCCTCGAAACTTAAATTTTATAAAAGAAAGCCAAATAAAAGGGCAACAACTAGTTACAAAGAAAACCCACAACTACAACACTCGCTGCGCACTCTGATTCCTACAAAGTTTCCTGACAAAGGTAAACTCCTATTCCTTAATTTGGACATCATTTATTTAATCCACAACTCGTCAAATCCCAATAGCCTTACATCACTCCAATCTAACAAAATTTCCACTGAATCTCCTTCCATTCTAACCTGCAATTAACTTTATACCTTTTAACATCTTAATACAAATTCCACAACAACCGTGATCATTGACATCCCACAACTTCATAACTTAATCTATTTCCAAAGGCACATCTCACTATTCACGCTTACTGCAAGCTCCCTCAATTCATCACATTTCAATTTCTTTAATCAAAATCCATAACCTAACGCCTCAAATGGTTAGACTCCATCAATATCCATTATATAACAATGCATCCACAAATATCGCTAATCGAAATACCACCAATTAATATTTTAGAAGCTCATCCTCAAACAACCCAATCATTAAATACATAAAACACCTAATTGCAATTAGTACTCCCAATTAAAATTCCAAATTTGAGATTCCATAAATCATAATTTTCCAATCATTTCCTTGAGTACCACAAAGGTATAACGAGACACAAACTTTCTCTTAAGTTTCATTCTTATCCACCTCATCCTTAAAGACTTCAAGAATATTACACTCTCCATTAAGATAATACATATTCAACTCAACTTTACCAGATTATCACTAACTTATATCCACCAACACAAATTTTGCAATAAACACAACTATATCCTCAAATTAACTATGTTATTATACAATACATCCTTAACTTTAACTCGCATACCTTCACCATGTATATACCATTGACATGGACACTCAATTTCCACAAAAGAATTATCCATTAGGTAACCACACGCCTTGGGACCGACAATTCTCCCTATAAGTACCAAACGAAGCCTCATAAACACCAAGCTCTTTTACTTAACAAGTTCAACGCTCAATCATTAACTTTCAATACCATTAAGAGAGACATTCGCTAATCACCAAAATATTTTACCTATTATCGCCCAAATAATACCGCTTACAAAAACAATTCATAAATCATTTTGTAAAATATAATACTCATTACGGAAATCAAAAGGTAAGGCATACCGATGATTGAAAATAGAAAGTTTAAGGATATCGAAACAAAGATAAGATCGAAGGACATTACGAGGACTTGAAACAGATCAATGTTAAGAAGCGAAAAGAAGAAGCTCAATTAAATGAGAGATATGAAGGCTTTAATCAAAGAAATCGATTAAGGGACAACGATCACTTCTCATATCCATACTCTTTTAACCTTTTCTTGATACTATCGAAAGCCTATTATCTTCCAAAATATCAATACCTAAAAAGACTTCCATGAAAAACATTGTACAACCTAAATCCTCATAAAATCGATACCATTCCCTATAACATCACATTCTAAATAAGAGTGCTAATCAACCTTTAAAACATTTTGCTCATAACCACCTAAGAATTCCTTAAAGACAAGGCCATCTAACAAATCCTTTGATAACAAGCTTTTGACTCTTCAAATGATCATCCAAACGAGTATAGTACTAAAATCCTCAAATTACTTTTATATACTCCAAGATAACTTTCATTATACCATTATCCTCGACAACTAATACGCGGAAATTCCAAATAATAAATTTATCCCACATTCTAATTTTAATGCTTCTAAGTCCATCAATTCGCGTAACAATAATAACACTTACATCTTACTCCTATTCCTCAAATCATTATTTATCTATTCCATTAATAATTCACTAGTCTAATCATCATGCTTCTCCAACACATTAATAACCTCAAAACATAATTTCTCCAGCCTCTCGAATTACGAGCTAACCAACCCAAGGGAACACTTCATTTTACTACTTGAATCTCCATTCCATATAACTTGCACAACTTATCACTTAACTATAGAATAACTAACTTATCCCTCACACTTCCGAGTACTCCAAATAATCATTCCCAAAAAGCTAGCTCCAATCTATGACTTTGCATTGACCATACTCATGCAATTCAGGCAAATTCCCAATTCAAATAATTCAAATGAACTCATATATAATCCCAAATTCTAATCATTATTACCATAATAAATATTTACCTCCTATTACCAAATAAAACATCATTAACTAATGAAGACTCACAAATAATAACCCAACACCAAATCAGTTCTATAATAAAAGAAGATAAACAAATTGGAGAATAGAAAAGGCAAAAAGTAACTCCTTAACTGCGCAACTTCATATGGGAAAAGTACTATAATTATATTGCATTGCTTAATTGCTCAAAACCTTATAACTCCTCTAGGCAAATCACCTAAACTTTAACTATGAAGTCCCACAACAATATCCATAAGATCATTGACTACCAACATACGATTAAACATACTCCTACAATTCAATATAAATTGCTCAAAATAATACCTCAAATAAATTATTCAATGAAGTCCAAAATGAATACGAAATGGTTGACTTTCACATAAAATGCTCATATACTCACTAACTAGATCCTCAAAAGTAACGGTAGACATTCCATAATACTCCGTCATCACCAACCTACCTCCATCGAACAAGGTGAAGGCAAAAAGACTTCCACCAAAATGATTACCTTTAACAAACCTCATAAACGAACTCCAAGATTTTCCTTACCAACTCAAACCTCAAACGAGTTCTCGCTAAATCACACGAATCTAGTTCCTCAAAGATTGTAAATCCACAACATGATAAGACAGTACCCAAACTTTAAGTTCCATTCTACAATTCGATACAACCATACTATGCACCTTGAACATCAATAGTAACTTATATCCTTCATATCATTAACCATGATAAACTCCTAACTTAAATCATCAAATAAGGGATAAGATAAACCTCAAATTTCCTTATGAGTCACAATCATGATAAGCACTTCCAATACAGTATCTTGAACCTTTACAAGTTAACTTTGGATCCTCAAACGAGTGACTCGAATGAACTAACTCTATAATAAAACTCTTAAGAAATGGACTATATCCTAGTCTTATCTCATACTACTATTGAACAAGCGAATCAAAAATGTAAATAAGGCCAAGTACGGAAGCGAGTGGAACGTAACCAAAACATATTAACACACACTCTACACATTTCTTAATCATACAGTTACATATACAAGTAGATATAAAATCACACATCAAAGTACATAAAAGGTCCTTATTGGTTTCTACCCATTTACTCTCATTCAATTTAACTAAGCCAATTTAATTTAGTCTTTTACTAAGCGAGAGTTGGGAGCGTGTTCGCTCTGATACCAACTGTAACAACCCGGATTTTTAAAACAAAAGAAATACCTTAATAATGAAATAATCCATCAGAGTACAAAGATGAATAGGGTCAAGGTGGCGGAAACACCTGACCAATCCGGATCGACACTCAAATCCAAAACTAAACTAATACATTATTAATAATTCTTAACTTAAATAAATTCCTAAATAAATTATTCTTCTTGCCACAAGTCTCTACAGCCCAACATCCAGACAAGCAGCAACCAAATCAACCTGAGAATGGGGGTCGCCAATCAGTCGGGAGTAACTAGGTGCTCTCCCAGTCATGTTTACAACAGGCTAACCATAACAACAATCCATAACAGAATAAGTAGATCAATTGTAACATGAGAAATACCACAAGCAATCAATTGCAGTAACCAAGACAGACTTCGAACTCTGACACAACTGACATGACGACTCAACTCTAGATGAGCACAACATACCAGACAGGTGTAATACAACCCACACACAAACCGAAGGCACGGAGCTAGCAATAAGCATAGCGAATAGAGCGAACGCCCGTTAGAGCGTATAACGCACTGCCTCTAACTCCTAGAGCGTATAACGCACTGCCTCTAGGTGATGGAGCATATAACGCACTGCCTCCATCGGGTGTGGAGCGTATAACGCACTGCCTCCACGGTACTATGTATGGCGTATAACCACTGCCCATATGTCTAAGACCTGGCCAGACCCTCGATGCATTAACTGTACATCGAACGACACTCGGGGACCAGAGCGTATAACGAACTGCCTCTAATACCCCCCCGAACATAGACCACAAAACCCAATCCCCGAAGGGTAGCGTTAGTTCATTCCGATAGTATATAAATTATACTATCGTCATCTATTCAACCAGCAACAAACAAATGTACAGTATAACTGACTGCACAAACCAATACTTGAACAACGTCACGACATAACTCAGGAACAGTATTACTGACTGCCCAACAACGCGTGAACAACGTCACAACTCAACCAAGGAAAAGTATAACCGACTGTCCAAATATAGGAATAAGAATAACCAATAATATGAGTAAACATAGTGTTATAGTCCAACTAACCATAACACCACAAATAAACAAGCACAAATGACTAAGGTTATAGTATCTTTACCTATAACATTACACCTCAAAGGTCATGTTATAGTTCGAGTTACCATAACACCAGACACAAAAGCATATAACATCCAATGTTATAATACCACCAACTATAGCCTTCACTTAACCTTAGTGAAGTTATAGTAACATCAGCTATAACCTTCACTCAGCTTTAGTGAAGTTATAGTAACTTCAGCTATAACCTTCACTCAGCTTTAGTGAAGTTATAGTAACTTCAGCTATAACGTTGGTTAAGCTTGTCAGGTTATAGTATCATCAACCATAACCTTCGCTTAACTCCAGCAGAGTTATTGTGCACCACCTATAACCTTGGTTAAGATTGTCAGGTTGTAGTATCATCAACTATAACCTTCACTTAACTCCATCAAAGTTATAGTACCTTCAGCTATAACTTTCACTCAACTTTAGTGAAGTTACAGCACTTCAAGCTATAACTTTATACGTGCGAGGTTATAGTATCATCAACTATAACTCCCTTCCATCACGGGTTAGTCCTCTATAACAAATTCACCGAGGGGTCGACTCCACGGTACAAACCGCCATGTCACCACAACGAGTCTTGTTATAGTACACCGCACCATAATGTCACTTTCAAAGTTATAACTCAAATAGGTATAACTAGGGTAGCTTACATGCAAAGTTATAGTTAATATGCTATAACCTTAACGATGTAAACCGAAACCCTAATTTCTCAACAACCAAAACCCTAGGTGATAAATCACCAAACCCTAGCCTCCCTCTCAAGAGAGGCCACGGCCAACCAAAACCCTAGGCCGCCACCGTTGGTGCGCTTAGGCCGTTGCACACGGCACCACAAGAACACCACTAGGGTTGTATCGCGCAACCCTAGATGACACAAATAATATTATACAAAGGAACATATAATATATACAATTAAATGCATGTAATATTATACACAATACAATTAAATCATACATACATAAACCATTA
>JAIUZE010070240.1:0-23352 GCA_022085475.1 Heliosperma pusillum
TACATCCATAATCGTGTGAATCAGTTGCTCAAAGAAATTCTTTTCTATATGCATTACATCCAAATTGTGCCTAATTAACATCGTCTTCCAATAAGAAAGATCCCAAAAAATGCTTCTTTTAAACCAACCAATTTTCTTATTTTTCAGCTCATCTGTCTCTGCTTTAGTACAATCAATAGTACGTGATAAATCACAAACCATATCCCACACCTTATCCCCCGGAAGTCGATCTAAAGCATGATTCCGCTCCACTTTACCTTTTCTGAAAGCTTTTTTGTTGCTTCTAAAGGCATGCCCCTCCGGTAAGAATTGTCTATGACAATCAAGCCAACTCACTTTTTTGGAACAAGGTAGCGAAAATGCTTTGCCTTGGTACATGCAACAAGGACATGCCTTTTTTTCCCGCGGTAGACCATCCAGATAGCATACCGTAGGCGGGAAAATCATTAATGGTCCACAACAATGAAGCTCTTAGTTGAAAATTTTGCTTTAAAGACACATCATATTTTTGCACACCTACTTCCCACAATTGTTTCAATTCTTCCACCAAAGGTTGCAAATAAACATCTAAGGCGGTTTTTGGATTATCAGGACCAGGAATAATTAGTGACAAGAAGATGAATTGTTTTTTCATACATAACCAAGGTGGTAAGTTGTATGGAGTGACCATTACGAGCCAAGAAAAGTACTTTCTACCAAACTGGCCAAATGGAGCAAAACCATCCGTACAAAGGCCAAGTCGCACATTACGGGGTTCCTCAGCAAAGTCGGGGTAAAGCATATCAAACCGCTTCCATTCCTCTCCATCACTCGGATGACACATCTTTCCCGGAGTACAAGGATTTTCCTTGTGCCATCTCATTTGCTCGGCAATGTTTTTGGTAGCAAACATTCTTTGAAGTCTAGGAGCTAGAGGAAAGTAAGTTACGGGATTTTCGGGTATTGGTTTCTTACTCTTTTCACCTCTTTTTTTTTCATTCTTTCCTTTTTTACCCTTCAAGACAATATTTCCCTCAATTGTCTTATATCTAGCCTTTTGACATTTACTACACTTGTCAAGCAAGGCATCATCCTTTCAAAAAGAGCATACATCCATCCTTACATGCATCAATCTTGTAATGCGGAAGTTGTAAACCTTTCACTACTTTTTTGGTATTGTAGAATGATCGGGTTGATGCGTGTATTTTATATAGACTTTCTAGTTCATTTATGTACGCATTTCTATGTCATTTAAGTGATATTATGTCACCATATGCCCCTATTTGGCTACTTTGTACTTTCATCACTATCTTGTAGGTACAAGCTGCATAGTAGCAGAAACCGAGCGAAAACAGTCCATTTTGCATGCATTTAGGAGAATGGAAGAAACGGAACAGAAGCTCTTGCATGGGAAGGCGTGAAACCGCTCGCAATCAAGTCCAAAGCCGTGTCCAACACTGCACGAGAGGCCAAAAGACCTCGATCGATTATATGTTTGGTCGATCGAGGAGCGTGGAAGAGAAAAGTTGCTCGATCGAGCTGTCCTGTGCTCGATCGAGTAAGTAGCTGCTGAAAAGTTGCTCGATCGAGTAGAATTGTTACTCGATCGAGTGATTTCCTAGAATAAAGTCCTCGATCGAGTAGAATTGTTACTCGATCGAGTAGAATCTATCATGGGCCTTAAGTCCGTAGCTTAATTAGGGTTTAGAGTCGTGTTTTGCACTATATAAGACTCTAATTGTCGTCAGTTTTGAGGGAGATTCAGAATCATTAGGATTCTGAACCCTTAGGGTTCGGAATTATTAGCTTTAATCTTCCTTAGTTATCTGAACTTTTAATCTTTGGTTTGCATTCGGGTTTATCGACGTGGAGTTGTTCTTTACGCCGGATTGCTAAGATTGTAAACTCCTTTCTTCTTTCTCTCTTTACTCTTAACCTTTAGTCTTAATTACTGTTTTCTCTTCTTAATTACTGCTTTATTATTGTCATGCTTGTTAATTGCGATTTTATTATGTCTATAGTCATATGTTTAATCGTCTTTGTTAGCATAGTTAATAATATGAGTAGCTAATTCTCTTGTATGTTGGGATGAGGAAAACTGTAGTAAAGGCATGTTAGGATAGATTAGTTTAGCTAGTCGTGAGAATCGATCTTTGCAATTTAATTGAGGTCTAGTTGAATGAGTGCACGCAGGAGACTAGGCTAGGTAGTTAACCCCGACCTGGATCGAGAGATTGGAAGGGAAGGCTTGCTTAGAATTGATAGGTGACTCCTATGAGGACGAGAGTTAATTAGGAAAATCCCTAGGGCGGTTTGAGACCGAGAGGAGAAAACCATTGCTCTTCTCATTAAAAGATTGACTGACTTAGTTGACCCGTAGATGCCGATACTTCAGTAGACCGAATCCTAGCATATTCTCTCTTTATCTGATTTAGTCGTATTAATTGCTTCCTTTATTTCTCTTCCTTAATCTTATTTAGTTTAGTCAAAACCTTTTCAAACCCCCATAGATTGTTACTGGCAGAATTAGATTTCAGTTAATTAGTTTCCTCCCTGTGGAGATCGACCCTACTTCCGCTATCTTCTTAGTTAGTTGACTTAGGTTTTATTTTTGGTGTATAACGACCACATCAAATTTTGGCGCCGTTGCCGGGGAGGCAATTTAATTTTCTGTTATTTATTTCTGTCTCGTCTTAAGGAATTTCTAATTCCTTAAGACTGTTCTTATCTTTTCTCTCTAGTTGTGTATGCGCAGGTAGAGAAGGATAGATACGACTCTTCAGGAGGAAGACTTGAGTACTCCTGATTCCGTCTTCGACAGTTTTATTTTCATGGAAGATTCGACTGTTGAGACTACCGTGACAGCGAAGATGCCTAACATTGTTAGTCACTCCGAGCCCACCGCTGCACGTATACCCCAGGGATTGTGGAAAAAGAAGTCAGAAATTACCACAGCTGAGGGTACTTCCGTAAGTCAAAGGCCTGACGGTGGCCTTGTCACGGAACTATTTGGTTACTAGCCGGGTTTGCAACCCCGTGCAATTTGTAACAAACAATTTATCGCGTTTTCATTAGACAATTTATTTCTCTTGCTAGACTTTCTGTTGGTATTATTTTCTGGGCATCGGTTGGCATCGGTTTTGCAGGAGAAGAAGCGGAGAACAATTGCCCAAAGTCGAGGCTGTGCTATCAATCGAGTACTCGATCGAGTACTCGATCGAGTAAAGCGAACTACTCGATCGAGCAACCCTGACTGAAAAAGCTCTCGATCGAGTGGAATTTCTACTCGATCGAGCGGTAATGCCTGGAAAAGTTGATCGATCGAGTGGAATTTCTACTCGATCGACCCCCAGTTTGATGCTGGTTTGGGGAAGCCTTTGTTTTGTGAGTTCTTCTGTTTAGTTTTTCCATTCTTCATATATATTTCATTCCTTAGGAACATGTATTAGGTTGTTTTTTTTCCCTTTCCCGTATATGCTGTTGTGCTATAGCCAATGAGGACATTGTCTGTTTTGGTTTGGGGAAGTGTTTTACATCCTTTTGCGTCTGCATTTGCATTTGTATTGCATTCACGTTTACAATTCATGTTAATTAGAAATTTTTTGAAAAAATCAAAAATATCACGTTTATTTTTGCATTTAGTCGAGTCGGATTGGAGTCTTGTTCATGATGAAATTGCACTACAAGTTTATTTTTTGCTATTTTTTGCACCTTTCTTGAGTTATTTAGTAAAATCGAAATAGTGAACTATGAATTTTGTCTTGGAATTTAAATTTGATTATTAGACTTGACTCAACTTTTTGGCAAACTACTTATATATTCTGAGATTTTAGAGCCTATAACTGGTGTCATCCATGACCAGTTCATCTAGGAATGAGAGTAGTTACTCCCCACACCTCGTGTCATTTGCTTGTATATGAATTTTGATTTCTTATTGCCTGCACGCATTGGGTTTGTGGTCGGTATTACGTGTTTTGAGAATATTTGCATCTCCCTTTTCCTCATTTTACCCCATTAACTCCACATAAAGCCATATCTGCCTGTTGCCCTTAACTACATCCTAAATTAAGCCTACCTTTGCTGAGCTAGTTTAGTAGTCGAGGTATTCTATGTCATTGCATCAGTTTTGGCTCGTTTTCATTGATTGGAGTGGGTATTTGCGAGAAAAAGAAGAGAAGTGTTGATTGTGAGTCGATCGAGTACTTTGTTTAGCTCGATCGGGCAGAGTTTGTGGTTTTGTGCCTCGATCGAGTGATTTATTATGCTCGATCGAGAGGTTTTTCCTCAGTCAGCCAAGAAAGAAAAAGAAAAGAAAATGGAAAAAAAATGAAAATATATATTGAAAAAATAATTGGCTGAAGTTTTGTTGTTTACACCTCCTGTGCTTATCATTATTTTGTTGAGGTGTTATTTTGGATTTGTTAAGGCATCGAGCTTAATTTTTGATTGTTGGAAGATGGAACGAGTTCTATTGCGGTTTTGTTAGGAACTAGCTTGGCTATTTACCCTCACATTTCCATTATTTGTTTTGCCCTTCTTACCAATTAGCCTCACATATCCATATTTTTGCAAATGTTCGGCACGTGATTGTCCTTGAACGGTGGTTATGCGTGTGTACGGTGCTTGAATCATCTTTCATGTTAGTTAGCAATGCATGTTGTGTCGGTCGTAGTCTAGGTGAGTGACTATTTTTCTTCTCTCTTTCTTATACATATTTACTTACCATTTGCTTGTTGAGAGAAGAGTGACCCGTGAGAGTCCGAATTTGATTGAGTCTTGCAAGGTCGAAAGTCTAATTTATTTCCAAGATTGTATAAATTCGTTCACTTTCGTATTAAGCTTTGTAGTGATTGATCGAGTGCATTAAACTGTTTAATATTGACTTGTAGTTAGCTCTGAGACTTACTCCATTCCCCTAGGTTTATTTAGTTCCATATAGCTGCATTTAGTTTGCTTGAGGACAAGCAAAGGTTTAGTTTGGGGAAGTTTGATGCGTGTATTTTATATAGACTTTCTAGTTCATTTATGTACGCATTTCTATGTCATTTAAGTGATATTATGTCACCATATGCCCCTATTTGGCTACTTTGTACTTTCATCACTATCTTGTAGGTACAAGCTGCATAGTAGCAGAAACCGAGCGAAAACAGTCCATTTTGCATGCATTTAGGAGAATGGAAGAAACGGAACAGAAGCTCTTGCATGGGAAGGCGTGAAACCGCTCGCAATCAAGTCCAAAGCCGTGTCCAACACTGCACGAGAGGCCAAAAGACCTCGATCGATTATATGTTTGGTCGATCGAGGAGCGTGGAAGAGAAAAGTTGCTCGATCGAGCTGTCCTGTGCTCGATCGAGTAAGTAGCTGCTGAAAAGTTGCTCGATCGAGTAGAATTGTTACTCGATCGAGTGATTTCCTCCAATAAAGTCCTCGATCGAGTAGAATTGTTACTCGATCGAGTAGAATCTATCATGGGCCTTAAGTCCGTAGCTTAATTAGGGTTTAAGAGTCGTGTTTAGCATTATATAAACTCTTATTTGTCGTCAGTTTTGATGATTCGGAGGCAGAATCATTAGGATTCTGAACCCTTAGGGTTCGGAATTATTAGCTTTAATCTTCCTTTAGTTTTCTAAACTTTATCTTTGGTTTGCATTCGGGTTTATCGACGTAGGATTTGTTCTTTACGCCGGATTGCTAAGATTGTAAACTCCTTTCTTCTTTCTCTCTTTACTCTTAACCTTTAGTCTTAATTACTGTTTACTCTTCTTAATTACTGCTTTATTATTATCATGCTTGTTAATTGCGATTTTATTATGTCTATCGTCATATGTTTAATCGTCTTAGTTAGCATCGTTAATAATATGAGTAGCTAATTCTCTTGTATGTTGGGATGAGGGAAACTGTAGTAAAGGCATGTTAGGATAGATTAGTTTAGCTAGTCGTGAGAATCGATCTTTGCAATTTAATTGAGGTTTAGTCGAATGAGTGCACGCAGGAGACTAGACTAGGTAGTTACCCCCGACCTGGATCGAGAGATTGGAAGGGAAGGCTTGCTTAGAATTGATAGGTGACTCCTAAGAGGACGAGAGTTAATTAGGAAAATCCCTAGGGCGGTTTGAGACCGAGAGGAGAAAACCATTGCTCTTCTCATTAAAAGATTGACTGACTTAGTTGACCCGTAGATGCCGATACTTCAGTAGACCGAATCCTAGCATATTCTCTCTTTATCTGATTTAGTCGTATTAATTGCTTCCTTTATTTTCTCTTCCTTTAATCTCATTTAGTTTAGTTAAAACCTTTTCAAACCCCCAGATTGTTACTGACAGATTTAAATTACAGTTAGTTAGTTTCCTCCCTGTGGAGATCGACCCTACTTCCGCTATCTTCTTAGTTAGTTGACTTAGGTTTTATTTTTGGTGTATAACGACCACATCACGGGTCATGACATTATTACCGGGGATAACATCCTCAATCAAAGAAGCAATGCCATCAACACAATTAAATGGCAAATTTTACTCACATTTCAAAGTTACTATCCTAGAGGCGGCTTCTAACAATGACATTTTGCTCCCTTCATATAATGGTTTTTCACTCGCCTTTAACATATCAAAAAAGGCTTTTGCTTGTGGGTTTGGTTCTTCTTCATTCATTGGTATATGATCATTTTATTGAAAATATTAGACTCAAAAGCATCAACTACCATATCTCTATATGGGTTCTCATTTTATGGTATTTGAGATTGTTCGGGAAGTGAAAAATAAGAATCTCCATGAGAAATCCAATTGTAGTAGTTTGGACAAAACCCGTTTGTATAAAGATGTTCTTGAACCTCAATGTCATGTAGATATTTCATGTTTTCGCATTTAATACAAGGACACCTAAGTTTGTTAACTACTAAATCATACTCTTGTTGTTTAGCAAATTCAATAAACTCGGCAACCCCCTTTATAAATCTAGCGGTAGGACGTCTTTTCTTATCAAGTCTTTCTTCGTACATCCATGTACGCTCCAATCTCTTCTTTTTAATATAAACATTAACCAACACAACAAGTACAAAAAATACTAACACTAATCAAAATCCCAAATATTAACAGCACAAACACAAATAATCATATTTATCAAAACCTTAATACAAAATACACTAACACAAATCAAAATTATCAATACTAACAAAATAATACTAATAACACTAATATTATTAACATACTAAAACTAATCAAACAACACTAACCAAAACCCCTATACTACCAACACTAACACAAATCATGAAAATTATCAAAACCCCATTACTAACAACACTAACACAAATCAAAATTAACAATACTAACAAAATTAATACTAACAACACTAATAATATCAACAACACTACCACTAATCAAACTCCAATACTAACAACACTAATAAAAATTCTAATTACTAACACTAATTCAAACTTCACCAAATTCTAACTAAATAACATCTAAAAACCTAATAAACATCACAAATATTTAAAATAAATCTATCAAATCATCAAAAACTAATGAAAATCATAAATTAAACAATTAACTTAACATTAATTTAAGAAATTGAAATTAAAACTATAAATATACCTTCACAAACTAAAAGAAAATGAGGTGGTTGACGGAGTAGTGGTCGGAGCGTGGTGTCGGAGTACAGTGGTGGTGGTGTCGGAGCAAGGGGTTATATCGCCAAAAATGGGTTTTTTTTTTTCAGATTTGGTGAAATAGGGAAGAAGGGGAAAGTCGAGGATTCTGGACTATAATAGGTATTTGGCGACCGAAAATGGCGACTACCTTGTTTGGCGACTGAAAACGGTCGCCAAATTATGTTTAAGTCGCCAGATTGGCGACGGCGACGGATAGTGGTCGCCTGAGGTTTTCTATAAAAAAATGTTGGAATCGCTTTAGTCGCTAAATTAGCGACTACATTCAGTCGCCAGATTACTTATTCAGTCGCCAATTTGGCGACTATTTAAAGCGGTCGCCTTATTACGGTCGCCTGAAACAAGAATTCTTACAGTGTATGCGAGGTGCTTAATTCAGCTCGCAGACGCGCGCGCGTGCCTGGATCCGGATCCGTGATCCGGGATTTCGGATTTGGCAATCGCCTGCGGCGGGCTATGCCCACCTTTTTGGGTCGGTTCCGAGTTCTTGTGTTGTCCAGGTTCATTCGTTTTATGTTGACAGAGTCAGTCAACATAACTGTTAGTGGGAGAAAGTCTGACTCCCACTTTCTCGAGTTGTTGGCTGATTTTCAGGAGCAGTTTCTGCCTCCTGTACTAGCTCTTATTTTGCTATAAATACATGCTCTCTCTGCCTCATAAACACACAACACAACTACTCTCTTCCTCCTTCTTCTGTCTACATACTTTTATGGGTAAAGTAATAAAATTGTTCTAGGTCTGCCAGTCTCGAGTGGGCGAGTCTGAAAGGCGACAGTAGTGTAATTCTTGGGGAACTACCGCTCATCTGTTGATCGCCACCACGGTCGTACCGGAAAATATTTTTCAAGGCAATGGCTCCTTTCCACGTCACTACTCCCGCCGGTATTTCTGTTCTAGTATTTCTAACGGAAAATTGAATGGAATAAAAGGATGAGTCCCTTAACGGAAAATTTTCATAGTTTAAGTCCTTAACGGAAAAAATTATATAGTTTAGGTCCTTATCTTCCCCTTAACTCGGGGGATAAGTGAGTTTTTTCCAGCCAATAGCTTTTATATTAAGGGGAGATGTTTAAAAATTTTATGCAAGTTATTTTTATAATCATTATGGTCCAATAAAAGTTGTGGATGAAAATAATGTGTTTAAATTTTTTTCTAAATTGATTATTTTTGTTTTTGCAATTGATTCATCTTATTTTATGCACAAGGATAATAAAAGATATAAAGCTCCTTACAAAGCAATAACATAGAGCTCCTTACAAAGCTCTTAAAAACTTTGCCATTATGTTCCTTCCAAATTTGATTTTTGGGTCATGTCCTACATACGATTTATGTTTTATGTTTTGGTGATGACAAATGTAACCTAATTGTTATATAAGTTTGCACATAATTATTTGTTTAGTCTTTATAGATTAACGAAATTACAAATTGCAAACATAATGATTTGATGATACGGTGTGGGTTTGTGATAAAGATGATGGAAGAAACTTACGACTAAAGAATTTTCAAGAAAGATTAGCCATGTAGTTAGTTCGTCTCTCTTTTACGATATTTAATAATTGTTTTGAGCTCCTCTCAAGGTATAGTTGTAACTAAAACTTTATACACTCATAATCTATGTTAACATTAACATGTAGTGAATACGTAACACGATATTTTCCAAAAGAAAATTTATTTCATATTTCACAAGCTAATTTGTATTTTATATAATAACATTATTTTTTTTCAAATAATTAAAACGTTTTCTATCATGAGTCAAAGTTGTATTTAAATATGAGATAAGATAACTATTTTATAAGTTAATCTGAATGTTTAACAACTAATGAGTTGTAACAGTATGTGATTAACTTGGATGATAGTGATGTAAAATTCACTCGTTTTTTTGTCTTGAACAGTTCAGGAAACTGTTTGCTTGTTTTTAGTAAAGTTGCAGCGGAAATTAACGTGTTTTTGTGGTTTCTATATGTGTATGAAAAAATATATAAAGGATATGACGTGCTCTAACTCTCCTCCTCGCAAGGAACTCGGTTTAGCCACGAATAATACTCAACCTCGCAAGGAAGAATATGGATTAACTCACTCTCGCAAGAACGAATTAATTTGATCTTTATAACTCGCAAGCTATGAAGAACACACAAGTAATCTTGTATTAAACTCTCAAATTATATGAATAATTCTAATTAATTACATAGCTTGGTATTTATACTACTAGTACTTACCTTAAACTAGCTAGATAAAAATTAGGAAATAGTGTGAACACTACCTTATTAGTAAATAGTATGAACACTATCACACTACTCTATTCAAACTAGAAACTTAGGAAAAAAAACATCACAAAATACCAGCCATGGAAACCGTGTTGGTTGACCATGAGCCGTGGAATCCGTGTCCTAGTCCGTCTTTTATATCACCCGTGTAAGAGTTGGACAACTCAACTTAAACTGACCATATCTCCTTCATTACTTAACCAAATAACGCGTGTGATCACTTGTTGGAAAGCTAACATCATGTACTTTCATCTCCAAGTAAAATCACGTCAAAAATAGCAATATATCCCGAGATATTTAGTCTTAAATTAAAGAGAACGAATCTGAAAAGTCAAGATTGACTTGAACTTGCATTTTTGAACATTTATCCATGTCCCTCCTATATCATTCTCCCCTTCTTCAAAAAAAATCGTCCCGATTCTTGGACCTACAACCTCCCGGATCAAATAAAATCCTTCAGAATTGCATAACAACCTTGAATAAGAACTTGAAGCTATTGAGGCACACCATCGATCTCTCCTTCAATTCGTCATCTTCAATGTAATTCTCAAATTTGCTACCATCGAGACACTTAAGCTTTACTTTTTTTATTGTGTCTTCCGTTCTCAAGCTTTCCTTCGTTGTGCCTTCCATTCTTGTGCTCTCCAAAATCAAAACAAAGCTTTAATGGTATAACAAGATCATCATGAACATCAATAGGATTCGACTTCATTAAGAAATAAGAATTTCCACCATATAGCTTCGTATCAATAGATTTATCTAGTGGTGATTGATAAGGTGCACTAACTTGAGAATCCAAATAAATCTTATCGTATATAAATGTAATATCCTGAATAAAATAAACTTGAAGATATATATAATAATAAGACTATCCGAGACATTGTATACTAGACTTCTATAATTATTTGTGTATACTCGATGTCATAAATCTACTGGGAGTATACGAGACGGGACTCTTATTTCAGGTAACCTGTAAAAATTTCTCAGTATGATTTAAGTTTTACTATTGTAGATAATTACGAAAAAAAAGGAAAAAAATTACACAAAGACACGTAAGGAATCTAGGCATAGACTAATTGAGTCAGCATCACTCACCATGCATGTTGAACAAATTCCCCGAAGTTGGATAACAATTGAAAGAACATTAAAAGGATAGTATAGGTAACAAAAAGAAAGAAACCAAAACGTATTACCAAAAACCTTCGGAAAGGAAGAAAAACAATTCGAACAACACTAACTAAGTGATCAAAGTCTTTTATATCTATTTAAGGTACGATTTCGAAATCCTTTGTCGTTATAATTATTTAATTACCGTCTTATACATAAATGATGATCGGTTTGTCGTCAAAACAAGCATCAAAAATAACCCAATAAAAGTAGTATAAAGGGGTCGAAATCCACGAGGATGGGGGAGGTCAACTACTAGTTCGATTGAATCCTATTCTAGCCTAAAATATGACGGATTGGAAAGTTAACTAAAAACTAGGAAAAACAAGCAATTACTAAGTAATAAAGATGAAAACAATTAAGGGAAAGGCTAGGGTAAAGGGTTCACCTTAGGGGGATTTAATGGGTTAGTCGGGTAAAAAAAAAAAAAAAAAAAAAAAAAAAAAAAAAAACAAAAAAAAAAAAAAAAAAAAAAAAAACTAGCGAAAGGGGTAAATAATTCGAGTAAAATCGATTGCCAATGTCTCAACAATCGATAATCATCAACAAGCTATCGCATTTGTCTCAAATCACCCATATAAACACTTAGTCTAATCGTCTCTACCACCGTCGCTTAAGAGAAGATCAACCCATGCTTGATAAAATGGTAACTTTCGTTCACACATTTCATCAAACACTTGGTGTTCATATGGGCAATACCTAAATCATTTACCACAAACTTGCTAATTAACCAACCTAATACCCCACATGATCCACCCTTAGGCTCCCCTAAACCCTAGAGGATAATCTACTCACACATGGTAAAAGAAATCAAAGCACTAAAGGGAAGGGGAATTTCAATCAACATTATACTATGAGAGAAATAAATATAACAATCAAAAGATTAACTATAAACTAGAGATGGAAATTAAATGCATAAACAATGAAAAAGATGAGAGATTTTATACCAAACAAAACTTATATTGATGAGTATGAGGGAATGTCTTCACCCAAGTCTTCAATACAAACTCCAAAAAATGAAATGAAATACTAAAATCAACAACTTGAAATGAGAAACTAAACTAGATTAGGGAAATATTAGGAGAGTATTTAATGATTAATTTGGGTTACAAGTTTCTAGGGTTTCGTGCTAAGAAGAATGTTAAAGACTACCAAAAACTGCTTACAAAATAATAAGGGAGGGTATATATAGGTCTCTCGAAATTAAGGAAAAAATTAGAAGAAGAGGCGAATTTTTCAGTCTCGTGTTCCCGGCCGGTCGACCGGCCGCCGGGCCTCTGACCGGCCTGGGACACAACAGTGTCTTCAGACACTCGCCTTCAAAATGCTTCAAAAATCTTCTAAGTATGGGAAATAGTGGCCTGGGCCGGTCGACCGGCCGCCGGTCCCCCACCGGCCTGGAGCACCAAAACTCTCTCATGTTGCCTCTGATGTAGGTGCAGGCCGGGCAGTCGACCGGCCGCCGGTAGGCCGGCCGGCGCTACCTGGGGCTCTTTTCTTCACTTTTCCACCTCTTTCATTAGTGGAGTGGTGGTCTGGGCCGGTCGACCGGCCGCCGGTCTGGGGACCGGCCTGGGCCACCTGATGAAATATTTCTTCATTTTTCAACTATCTTCGAATCCCGACTCATGCAATGTCTTTATGCACCGATTTCCTCATTTCCGCCTTAATTCCTGCAAATTGAGATCAATATTCATAGCGCGGGAAATCGGGAAATAAAATGCAATTAAAGACACGCAAATCCGTGTAAACGGACCAAAATGGGGACGAAAATGAGGTAAAAATGTGACTAAATGAATGCTTATCAAAATTCCCCACACTTAAGACTTACTCGTCCCCGAGTAAGTAAACAAAATTCGAGACCCATAAGTACCCTTATTCAATACTACTCTAATATTAAGGCTACAACCTAAACTATTAATAATATCCGACGGTAGGCAATTAACGGGCCTCCTCCGTCCCTTCAACTCACAACGAGATACTCATGAGGTAGAGTACTTCCTTGCAAGGCAAGTGGGGGCTTGCTCAAAATCTCGACGCATCCAAATGAAAAACACGTAAGAACACGACAAAGATGCATCTAACAAAAGAAAAATCACATGCCTCATCCATGTGACGGAAGTATCTAAAAGGAAAACCGTTTAAATAATGCACGATCCTTATAAGCCACTAATATCATAAAGCATGGAAAAATATTCGCCTCCTAGCGGTGCAATTCTAATGAAAATTTCGAACCCCGTCTACTATTTGCTTGGCCAAAAGCGATAAGATGGAAGATGGAAATGAAATCCTCGTGACGTTATTAAGCACAATAGCATATGGAATTCACGTTTCTCAAATAAATGAGACACAAGGGTCGTCCCGTCTCACTATGCAACTTCAAAGGTGAATGATTCAAGAAGATAAAAGGAAATTGAGATTTGAGTCTTATTGCTTGGAAAATTTTTCATTTCACACTTTGCTTTCTTTTTCTTTTTCTTTCTTTTTGATTTGCATTTTGGTTTGCAATTTTTGGCATGAAAGCACACGGTTTCCGTCAAGGACATGCGGTCGGAACCAACAATAGGGGTATCCCCACCGTAGTGGCATCGAAAGGGGGCCTAGATATGGGCCCACTAGAATCCCTAGAAGTTCCGTTTTGCACTTCCTCGACGAAAACAAGAAAAGACGATAATTGACTCAATATTTTCAGCTTGTTTGATTTGTTTCCTTTTTTGATCAAAAGTGGAAGAACAATGAATCATGGTTGGTTGCATAGCAAGAACGGTCACCTAAGAATTCTTTCTACCATCGGAATAATCACATCAAACGAGGGTGTCGAGGTGGAATAAGCGCAAACTCGTGGCTCGGCATTAGTAGACGGGTTAAAACTCACTAGAAATGCACAACCCAGGGCGTCTAAAATTCCACGATTAAGATGAACACTTTATGAATAAAAAAGTAGCAAAAAGGGACTATGCACATTCAACAAGTTTTCCAAAAAGACAATTATTAAAACATTTTTTCTAAATGCAACTATATGCCATGATGCAATCTAGCATATATACAACTTAAATGCACATGCTCTAACCGACTATATGACACATAAGCTAATGCTATCTCCTAACAGCACACAAGTGGCACACACGCCAATCAACAAAATTCACACCATCGTCATCAACACATCCCGTCCTCAAGTAAGAAGGAAAGGAGATAAGGGAGAAGAGAAATAGGAAAGATCTCACCAAAGCGTCTTCATTTTCCCTTTTTCGTGCCTCATATGATGTGGGGCGCACCTATGGATGGAGATAAAAAGAAACACACGGCAATATATACAAAATAAACTATATACAAACTAATCTAAACATATATTTTTTGGAAAATTTTCAAATTTTTCGATTTTTAGGCATTTTTCAACTTTTTTCAAAAATCAACGATATATACAAAAGAAATAAAATCCTCCCCACACTTAAGTCTTACTCGTCCCCGAGTAAGTGACTCAAATATGGAAGGAGAGAAAAAAGAAAAGGAAAAACAAAACAATCTTTTTGGGTTTTTCAATTTATGGGAATTCCCTCCCCACACTTGGTATTTACATGGTGTGAGGGGTGAATTCAAAACAAATAACATGTTTTTGGGTTTTTTAAATGTTTTGAAAAATAAAAACTTGTTTTTGGGGTTTTTGATTTTTGAAGAGAAATCACAATATGAACAATATATACAAGAGGGTTAGTTCTAAGTAAATGCATGAACTAAATAAAAGTCCTAAAACTAAATGCAAAATGATATAATACAATGTCATGATCTAAGTAAATGCAAACTACACTATATGGATGCAAGGCTAACATGTGACGATATGTTACAAAATTAAATTCTAATGCAAGCCTAAATGGATGCAACTAAATGGATGACTAAGCTAAGATATAATACAACTATCTAAATGCATGCGAAAATATAAATATGATGAAGATTTGGATTAAAAGGGATCATACTCATGGGTTTCCGGCCTCAAGAGTATCCAGTGAAATCAGAGGATGTAGTATCAAATTGGCCATGACTGGCCTCAGCAAAAGACGCATCTACATCCTGGGCTCCCGAACCAGAGCCGCCACCCTCCACTATCTCGAACCGTGGACCCATCCTGTCAAACCACTCGGCATTCTGAGCCGCAATCTCTGGGTCCACCTCCTCCTCATCAACTACCGGCTGAGTAAAACCCGGCGCAGAAGAATAATAGTCTGGCTGAACATTGAAATCACCAAACACCCTAGAACCCTGATCATACCCGCCCTCTGGCCACATGAAATAGGACGGATGTGGGCCAACTGGCTCCCTATACCCCTCCCTACACCAATTATCGTAAGAAGGGTATTGGCCAAGAGCCAAGTCATAATACATCCTGTCCATCCGCTGCGACAAAAGAGCTCTATCCCGAGCTTCCTCCTCACGCCACTTAGCTGCCGCCTCTCTCTCCCTAGCCGCTGCCTCTCTCTCCGTAGCTGCTGCCTCGGAGGCCAAAGTCATGTCGGCCATGAACTGGATCAAGGAGGGATCCAAAGGTGGGTAACTGGTAGTGGTGGAAGTGGATGCGTCGGGTTGGGATGAATTGGGCCAAGGGCGCCACTGCTGCTGATGATAGAAGGGGCTCATATAAGGCAATGTGGTGGAAGTGGGGCCCCGCTCCTCTCTCCTATATGTAGTGACGGGGGCAGTAGGATCTCGCCTAAATGCGGTAACTGGAGCTAAAGGATCTTCCGGGGTTTCTTCAGGTGGTGGTGGAGGGTTCTCCTCCTCTAAGGGGAGAAGATAATGCGCGCTATCAGGAACCACTTTCATAGCCGCACTATTAGGGAGGGGAATAGAATTTACCCCTCGAATCCTCCAATAAGTCTTCCCGTCCTCAACTCTCTTTATTACCCACTCAAGCTTCTTAAAAACGTAATCCTCCGTCAACAATGAGTATCCCCCTAAACACCTCAAATTACGCTCATCTAGAGCATCTCTACAAAGGACATGAGCAATCTTGGTAACAATCCCCCCTAAATGGATTCCGGTAGGGCTAAACGGGTCATTGGCAATTTTCTGGAAGTGGATAACGACATGATGACCGATGTTGATCCCAAATTTATTCGGCTGTTGGAACAAGTAAGCCGCCAAAATCGAAAGCTCATCGGCCCTAAAATTATGACACTCCTCTCTCCCAAACAACGTCCAACCCATAAACCTATGCCAAAACCTAATAGGGGCATTGTGGCAAGCATTTGCCGGCCTCTTAGTTCCTTTCTCAAACTCAAAACCCGATATAGCAGTCCACACATCATTCACATTAAAGCTTTCGGGGACCTTGTACGACTTATGATATTTGACCCCTAAAACTTTACAAAACTTCTCAAGGGGAAGGTTAAAAGCAGTATTAAGTAGGCGAAAGGAAACAATTTTGACCATACCCGTATTTCGATCTTTCTCATGACTAAACGAACTCAAAAATTCCCAAGTGAGACGGGGGTAAGTACGGAAGTGCTGCCCGTATAGTTCCCCCATACCCAAACCCTTGAAAAGTTCAAGAGTGACCGTATCAAGGCCAAGGTTCCGCATAGTATTCCGGCAAATAAAACGGGAGTGGGGAAGAGGTCTACGCTTTAAACATTGAAATTTACCTCTTGCTATTTCACTTACGAAGACGATATCCGGAAAATCGTTATCCGGACCCATTCCCGCCGTCACCTGCTGAAGCCTAGCCTCCAACTCGGCCTCAAGTTGAGCTCTTGTCCTTTTCCTTGGTGGTTGTTGAGCCATGTTGATTTTCGGAATATTCAATTGAAAGAGGGAAAAATTGGGTTTTTGAGGTTTTGGGATGTATTTAGGTGAAGTAGTGGGTTAATTTGTGGGTTAGATGTGGGATTGGGTGAGTATTGGGGTTGTTTTTGTGAGTTTTGGTGAGTTTTTATTGTGGGTTTGTTGAGTTTTGAAGGAAGGAAGAAGAAAGAAGGAAGGAAGAATGAAGAAGAATGAAAGAAAGAAGAAAAAAAATTTGGCTCACGAGTGATTTAATTGCTCTCGGGTGGGTTCTGGGCCGGTCCAGACACCGGCCGCCGGTCGACCGGCCTGGACCCCAAGTCAAAATTTGATTTTTTTGATTTTTTCGATTTTTGAGTGTTCAGGTAGTCTAGGCCGGTCAGACCCCGGCTGCCGGTCGACCGGCCTAGAACGCGGCTCAAAATTTTCAACTTTCAAAAACTCAGCAATAGTGTGCTCTGGGCCGGTGACAGACCGGCCGCCGGTCAACCGGCCTAGAGCACAGGCCAAATTTCTGAAAAAAATCAACCTCCTGTGCTAAAGTGCTCCAGGCCGGTTGGACCCCGGCTGCCGGTCGACCGGCCTGGAATACCTGCACTTCGATTTTCCATCTTCAAACATCACCTTCTGGAGTGCTCTGGGCCGGTCAGCAGCCCGGCTGCCGGTCGACCGGCCTGGAGCACGTCTTCAAATCTTCACCTCGTCTTCAAAAGTCACAACAAATCCCCTAAGAAACCCAAGTCACCAACAATAATCACCCAACCAACATAATCCCAATGATACGGTTTCAAACCAAACCCGACTACAAGTGTTTCAAACTTTCCTAAAACTTCTTCCTAAAGACGAAAAACCGAGTACACAAATCCAAATCTTCACAACTATTCCTAATATGCATGCTATATACAAAAAAATTGGTGGTTGTTGAGGGACTCCACCAAACCTATCAAATCTCAAGAGTTTACAAACAAGACTCCTCCTCGGGAAGTGGATCCCCAAGGAAGAGTACTTCCACCGTTCCCTTTTCATCTCCATCGAAATATCTTTTCACTCGATGCCCATTGACCTTGAAATTACCACCTTCTTCGCTCCAAAGTTCAAAAGCTCCATGTGGTGAAATGTCGATAACTTTGAAAGGACCCGACCATCTAGAGCGTAGCTTTCCCGGAAACAACTTGACTCTAGAATTATAGAGTAAGACTTGGTCACCCACTTTTACATCTTTATCAACCAATTTGGCATCATGCCATTTCTTTGTTTGCTCCTTGTAGATCTTTGAGCTCTCGTAGGCATCAAGTCTTAGCTCTTCAAGTTCATTCATTTGGAGAAATCGTAGCTCTCCGGCCATATCAATATCAAAGTTCATCTCCTTTAAGGCCCACCATGCCTTGTGCTCCAACTCGATTGGCAAGTGACAAGCTTTTCCATAAACAAGCTTGTAGGGAGTTGTGCCGAGTGGAGTTTTGAAAGCGGTGCGAAGGGCCCATAGAACATCCGGAAGCTTTTGAGACCAATCCTTCCTACCTTTGCTTGTAGTCTTCTCCAAGATAGCTTTTATTTGACGGTTTGAGACCTCTACTTGCCCACTAGTTTGAGGGTGGTAGGCAAGAGCGGTCTTATGAGTGACACCATGGGAAGAAAGTAAGAACTTGAAAGTGCTCTTCCTAAAGTGCGAACCCCCGTCGCTAATCACCACCCTTGGGGTCCCAAATCTCGGAAATATAGTGTTCTTGAAGAGCTTGATAACAACCTTAGCATCATTTGTTGGGGTGGCAACGGCTTCAATCCACTTGGACACATAGTCCACCGCTACCAAAATGTACTCATTCCCACAAGAGTTGGGGAATGGTCCCATGAAATCAACTCCCCAACAATCAAAAAGCTCAATCTCAAGAATGTTTTGAAGGGGCATCTCATTCCTTTGACTAATATTCCCCGTTCTTTGGCACCGATCACAGGATTTGACAAAGTAGTGGATATCCTTGAACATAGATGGCCAATAGAAACCACCTTGTAGCACCTTTGCAATGGTGCGAGATGTACCAAGGTGGCCCCCATAGGCCGAGTTGTGAATTCTATCAACAATCTCCATACCTTCTTCTCTAGGAACACATCTTCGGAACATGCCATCACCACACTTGCGAAAAAGATGTGGGTCATTCCAAAAATAGCGTTTTGAGTCATGCTTCAACTTCCGCCTAGCTCTAGCATCCAACTCTTCCGGAATAAACCCACTCACAATCAAATTTGCCAAGTCCGCAAACCATGGTGATTTACCACCTATCATCATCAAACTATCTTCTCTCAACCACTCATTGATCGGGCCACTCTCATCCTTCAACCCCTGATCTTCGGTAGTCCATCTAGATAGGTGGTCGGCAACAACATTCTCCGACCCCGCCTTGTCTTTAATTTCCAAGTCAAACTCTTGAAGCAAAAGAATCCACCTCAAGAGCCTTGGCTTTGCATCCTTTTTCACTAACAATTGCCTCAAAGCGGAGTGATCCGAGTATACCACAACCTTAGCACCAACAAAGTATTGCCGGAACTTTTCCACGGCATGAACAATGGCTAGCATCTCCTTTTCCGGTGTAGAGTAGTTGACTTGGGCTTGATCAAGAGTTTTGCTTGTGTAGTAGATTACATGGTGCTTCTTGTCCACAACTTGGCCAAGCACCGCCCCGACCGCATAATCGGAGGCGTCGCACATAACTTCGAAGGTAAGGCTCCAATCCGGTGATCGGATTATGGGAGCCGTCACAAGAGCCTCCTTCAACCTACAAAAAGCACTCAAGCAAAATTCATCAAATACAAATGGTGTGTCTTTGAGAAGAAGAGAAGTTAAAGGCTTGGCTATTTTAGAAAAGTCTTTGATGAAACGTCGGTAAAAGCCCGCATGGCCGAGAAAGCTTCTCACTCCCTTCACATTTGTAGGGGGTGACAAGTTTTCTATTACCGAAACCTTAGCCATATCCACTTCTATGCCTCTCTTAGACACGATGTGACCAAGCACAACCCCCTCCTCCACCATAAAGTGGCACTTCTCCCAATTGAGGACAAGGTTGTGCTCCTCACATCTTTGCAAAATATGAGACAAATTTAAAAGTCCAAGATCAAATGAGTCTCCATGGACACTAAAGTCATCCATGAAGACCTCCATACTCTTCTCAAGAAAATCGGCAAAAATTGCCGTCATACATCTTTGGAAAGTCCCCGGAGCATTACAAAGCCCAAAGGGCATCCTCCTATAAGCATAAACTCCTATGGGACAAGTGAATGTGGTCTTCTCTTGGTCTTCCGGGTGTATGGGGATTTGGAAAAACCCGGAATAACCATCTAGAAATGAATAGTAAGAATGCCCCGCCAACCTTTCAAGCATTTGGTCAATAAAGGGTATGGGGTAGTGGTCTTTGAGGGTGGCGGCATTTAATTTGCGATAGTCAATGCACATCCGCCACCCGGTCACGGGTCTAGAAGCTAAGAGAGTCCCATCCTCTTGTTCCACCATAGTCACCCCTCCTTTCTTGGGCCCTACATGGACGGGGCTCACCCAAGAACTATCGGTTATTTGGTAGATAATCCCGGCCTCTAACAACTTCATAACCTCACTTTTAACCACTTCCGCCATCTTAGGGTTCAACCTACGCAGCCCATCTACCTTAGGTTTGCTACCCTCCTCCAAGACAATTCTATGCATGCAAAGATTAGGACTTAACCCTTTGATATCATCAATGCTATATCCAAGTGAACCCCTATGAGTTTTCAAGACTTTCAAAAGTTCAAGTTCTTGGCCGTCACTTAAATTAGCATTAATGATAACGGGATAAGTCTCTCCCTCACCTAAAAAAGAGTACTTAAGTGAGGGAGGTAAGGGTTTAAGTTGTACCTTTGGAGGGAGAAGGCCCTCCACCTTCTTCATTAGTTCATCATCTACCTCGTGGTCATCTCCCATTTCCTCATCATGGAGAGCCACTTGTAGAGCTTCTTCTTCATACTTTTCCTCTTCATGCACTTTCTCAACCACTTCCTCTATGACCTCTACCGAGCATGCCTTGTGAAACATTGGTCCCTTCACTAGATGTGGAAGATTAAATTCAAGGGTTTCGTTTCCCACCCTAAAGGTTAGCCGCCCGTCCCTCACATCAATGAGGACTCCTCCGGTAGCCAAAAAGGGCCTACCAAGGATGATGGGAGTGTGGCTATCCTCCAGGATATCTAGGACAACGAAATCCGTGGGGATCAAAAATTTGCCAACTTTAACGGGTACGTCCTCAAGCACACCCAAAGGTTGCTTAACGGACCTATCCGCTAGTTGTAGAGTCATAGAAGTGTGGGTTAAACTTTCAAGTCCAATTCTTTTAGCAATAGTTAAGGGAATGACACTTACACTTGCACCATTGTCACATAATGCCCTTGAAAGCATGACTCCCCCCACAACACAAGGGATAGAGAAACTTCCGGGGTCCCCAAGTTTTTTTGGCATTTTAAAAGAGTTAGGATTAATGAGGAGAGCACTACACTCCGCCTCCATAATCATAACATCTTGGGTACCCAAAGTCCTCTTGTGAGTCTAGATGTCTTTTAGAAATTTTGAGTATGTGGGCATGTTTAGTATAACATCGGTGAAAGGTAAGGTCACTTCAAGTCCCTCAAGCATTTTTCTAAATTGGGTGAACTTGAAGTTTTCCGTAGTTTTCAAAGCTCTAGAGGGGTAGGGGATATCGGAAACAACAAGTGGAGTGCTAAAAGATACCTTTGGAATGGGAGTTTTCTTGGTTACCTTAGCTCTTGCCATTGGTTGTACCTCTACTCCGTCATCATTGACATCCTTGTTCATCTCCTCCTCATAAGGCATAATTTCGACATACCCTTCTTCTCCCTCTTTGGGTTGATCATCTTCACCCTTGCCATCATCTTTTGACTCCAAGGTGGGAGTCAAAAAGGGCTCTTCACGTTCTTCTCCTTCCTCAACATGCTCATCATTTGGAATCTCATCATTCATCATATCCATGTAGGGGTTATCAAGCACTAGTCCACTTCTTAAAGTCACCGCACATGCATGGTGGCTAGATGAAGCATCCTTGGAGCTTTTCCCTTGAGCAAGTAGCCCTCCCGGAGGCCTTTGAGGATTGTTCAAAGCTTGGGAAGCTAGCCTAGCTTCCAATTCTCTCACCTCCTTTTTGTGAGCATTGGTGACATTTTGCAAAGCCAAATTGTTTTGGATTTCCATGTTTTTGACTAATTGCAAAACTTCACTTATTGAAGGATCACTCTCTTGGTGGGGTTGATTTGTCAAAGGAAGGGCAAAAGCATAGTCATTCCGACTACTCGACCCTTGGTTGTTGTTTCTTTGATTGTTAAAATTCCCTTGTTGATTGTTGTTAAAATTCCCTTGTTGATTGTTGTTAAAATTCCCTTGTTGCCCCCTTGAACCTTGATTGTTGAAATTTGACCCTTGGTTGTTGTTGAAATTTGGCCCTTGGCCTTGGAAAGATTGATCGGGAACCCCTTGACTTGCTTGATTGTTTTGATTGCCTTGGTAAAAATTACCTTTGCCTTGATTGTTGAAGTTTTGGTTCCCTTGATTTTGATTCCAATTTCCTTGACCTTGATTCCAATTACCTTGGTTTTGGAAGTTACCTTGGTTATTGTAACCTTGATCATTGAATTGTTGATTTTGGAATTGATTTGATCCTTGACCTTGTTGAGAGTTGTTGAATTGATTGTTATAGTTTCCTCTAGAAAATTGACCTCCTCCTCTAGGGTGGGAAAAACCCGGAGGGTTGGAAGGTTGAGTTTGAGTGTGTTGAGGGTTTAAGACATTTTGGCTTTTGTAACTCATGTTTGGGTGAAATTTTGAGCTTGGATGATAGAAATTTGAATTTGGGTTATACGCTCCTTGATTTTGGAATTGAGGCCTTGAGGGCCGTGGGTTGTTGTTCATACCTTGGAAAGCATTCACATGTTGATAATCATTTGCACCTTCATTGTTATAAGAGACATTGTTCCCACAAACTTCAAAGGTGTGTCCATATCCATTGCAAATTTCACAAGTGGGGGTTTGACAAGCTTCCACCATGGGAGGTGCATAAGACCCACTAGCTTCATTCACATGATGACCTTGACTTTGATTTTGAGCTTTTTGAAGCTCGGCAAAACCCTTAGTGAAAGTTTGTGTGAGCAAATCAATCTTGGCATTGGTATCCGCATTTGAGAAGTTCTCACTTGGGTACTTAGAACTCCTTCTCAAGCTATTTCCTCTAGAACTAGTACCATAACTAGATTCCGACTCAACCATCTTCTTAATCAATGCCGCCCCGTGTTGGTCATTTAAATGATCAAAACTTCCCCCCGCGGAAGCATTCACCATGGCCTTGGTTTGAGGGAGGAGAGTTTGATAGAAGGTTTGGGTTACATACCAATCCGCAATTCCATGGTGAGGGCATCGGGCAAGTAAATCAATGAAGCGATCCCATGCTTCTCCCAAAGACTCTTCATCCTCTTGTTGGA